>VWPW01019711.1:0-123911 GCA_013389825.1 Crypturellus undulatus
CCCTCACAGGAAAGACATTCTTCCTCATATGGAGATGGAATATATTCTTTCATATGGAGATCATCCTACTAACATCAAGGTGTTGCTTGTTCTCTGCAGGGATTGCCTGGTCTTCCGGGGGGGAGGAGAGGGGTGGGAAATAAGAGCTGGTCCAGCTTCACTTGGATCCTCCTCTTTTCAGTGGGTAAGCAGGAATTGCAGGTTATTGCATATGAACACTAACACTTTCTATTGCTGCAACTTCCTCAGCACCCACATCTCTGTTCCAAAGTGCTGCTGGGCAGACAGAATAACGTATAAATGGGATCCAGTGAGGAGGCATGCTACGGCTAGGAGGGCTGCAGAGCAACTTATCTGAGTAAATGTTTGCCAGCAACACTGCTAATTCCCTAAACTTGCTGCAAATGAAAGAGAATACTGGCCCAGGCAAAATGTGATTGAATTTAGCTGCTTTGATGTTTCTCAAACAAATCTTCGGGTAGTTTCTCAACCATATCTGTGCATAGTGCATAATTTAATAGTTTTGAAAACTTCACTGAGTTTCAAATTTCCGTGATATTTGGGTTAGAGAGTTCACTGGCATGTTTTTTCTTTTAAACAAGGCGTAATAAAACCCCCTTTAAACATATTCCAAGTTGTCGGTTCTACCTCCATTTTGCAAGCGAATCCTATTTATATTCTGTTCTCTGATCTGCTTGAGCAGCTAATCATTCAAATAGCACTTCCATCTCCTTTCAAAAAGTTAATAGGAGAAAAAAAAAAGCTCTCTACTGTCAGGAGATTTAGTCTGAGCTGGTAACTTCGTTACTGCAGATTGAGACAGGAAGCTGATCTCTGGGTAATGAAGTTTTTTGCTTGGCTCGTGTGTGGGTAAACAGAACTGGCAATGACAGTCACACCTATGAAGTGGATCAAATTTTGTTATATCAGAAGAAGCTGTCAGAAGCTGATAAGAATAAGTCCTAAACTGACTGAAGATCTGAATGGGCTGTTTTCTCCCCGCTGTTCTCCCACACAAGTACTGCGTGTGAGAAGAACCTGTTTTGAGTTTCTGAACCTGCTTGCAAAGCCTTTGACTTGCTGAATTTCTCACTGTTCTTCCTTTTCATTTGGTAACCATGTAAGAGGTTAAACTAAGATATCTGGTTGCCTTTGTGTAGCCGGCTGCGTTTCAAAGGTGGGTTGAAATACACGTTTTATGGTATCTGAGCTGCGTCTTACTCATCCCAAGAGTTCAAAGCAATCCACTAATTCTCCACTAATAAGAGAACACTTTGTTGTTTCAGATGTGATTGTGCATCAGAGGTGGCGGGCAAATGCTAGGAGCCAGAGTTCCCCATGTGAGCTGATCTGCAAAACTCTCTAAGACGACATCTACCAGCTCCTCCGCGCTAATACAGCCATCACTGGGAGGGACGACGGGAATAACTTGCTGAGCCACCAGCTATTGTGCCTCAGAGAGTGAGCTGGGTGGATTTCTCACAAATGAGGAATAGAAAAATGTAATAAAGAGTTTGATTTATTATGTGTTTTTTTTTTTTTTTCCCCTACACTGTGTAATATTTTGGCGCGTGGTTTCCTGTGATAAGAGGAGGTTTGGATGGAAAAGAAATCCTTTTCTGACACTGTGTGGTCTCTAATTAAATGATTCACTGAAACTCACGGGCCTCAACTGACTTAGCTTTTCCAGAAAACCCTCTCCTTTCATCCTCCAACTGTAGGAGTCATCTCACCAGAGCACCTAGAAGATTCAGCTTGCTTAGTTTTTGTATCACCTTAATGACTTCACAACCTACATCTATCCACTAAACTTGGTGCTGCTTTGTTTCGACCCCCTTCCCTCACTTTGTTGCATCGGGATCCAGTTTTTGCTAATGACGTTGTTGGCAACTAGACAGTGAGACAGTGCAGAAGTCATTAGCGCAGCCTGCCCTCCCCAGGCAAGTATCTCCCTGCAGAGCATCTGCTCAGCATCATGTTCTGGGAAGCTCTGTGCTTCTCACAGGTCGTTTGAGGATTTTGGAGGAAAGCAAAAGCACAAAATCACCCAACTCTGGCTCTTGGTGCTAGGCTAACAGTCAGGCCAGAGCTGCCATCAAAGACGGTGGAGCAGGGGACCTGTCAGAATGGGAGTCAAGCTGAGCGCTAATGGGGAATGGAAATAACATCTGCTGCACTTCCAAACTTTGGGTGCAGGGTTGGCTGCCAGGAGTCCGCAGGGAAATGCCTGCTACTCAGAGAAGATCCAGACCCTATGACAGGCGGAAACACTATGCACCAGACATTAAGAGAAAAACAGAGAAAAAAATATCTTTGTTTAAAGATAGGGAGGTTGGATTCAAGGCAAGGATTAAAAATAATTGTTGCAGTTGTGTTTGCAAATAAAAGATTACTTCTTCCCAGAGCCTCAGCGCGCAGCTCAGGGAGGTGATGCTGGAGCACGGAGCTGACAGCACGGCGGCTGGTGGCATTCACGAACACGGAGGACGGGGCTCGTTCATTCGCCCTCCAGCCCAGGGCAGCAGGATCCTCATTAGCGGGGTCATTTCTGTTTGACCCTGTCTTACCCCTCCCAGCTCCTCAGACATTTATTTTCCTGCTTCTCATCCTAAATATGCGCCAGACTGCAATGTAGATCTTGCCTGAACTCTTCTTTTTTTGGGTGTAACACAAGGTATTCCAGCACCTTTAGCATCATCTACTTTCTGAGAGCTTGTTCCCACCTTATCTGATATCTGGGCTTTGATTGTGCTGCTGGTTAGTAATTCCAGACATTGCAGGGGAGATGCTTAGCCGTAGACATGTGAAATTAAAGCTCAATGTAGTGTAATTGTCCTTGATTTTATCAAGCATACAAAATGACTGATTTCATATGCAAAAGATAAATACATAGGCAGCAGCTCAGAAATGTCTTCCTTTTTAGGGCAGTGATTTTATACGATTTCCTGGCCTGCCAAATGATCTTTGGTTTGTTTTGAACCTGTTTTGAATATTTTAAATAAATACTATTTCAGTAGTATAAGGAGCCAGTAGAATTAGTGCAAAGGCATGAGATAATTCCCTAGCAGTGGAAGAATATAGCCTGGCGTGATAATAGTTTTTGTATCAGTTTGATATTGTACTAATGCTCCCAGAAGGGGCAGGAGCTTTGGAGACCTGTGCTGCTCCAGCGGCATTAATGGATCCAGCTCAGCAATTACTCTTGGCCTTGGAGTGAAGGGGGCATCAGCCCGGCTGCTCTGGAATAATGTGACAGCTTTGGGCTGCTCTGGGAAGATCTTCCAGAGTTAAATGGAATTTCTCAGTATTGGTCTGTTCCCTCTTCAATTCTTCCGCTCTTGTTACTGCTGCAGCACTCAAGTGAGGGAAATGAGAAGGCAAGCCCTATTTTTGTTGGGTTTTTTTTTGGTTTCTTTTTTCTTGTTATTTGCTTGCTTTTTTTTTTTATTCATTTCTGCTCTTGCATTTAGGAGTCTCCATCATGGGGCTGAGACCCACAGAGAGAAGTCATGTTGCAAAGAGCTCTCAGGGTGCTCCAGGAAGGAAGGATCACCAGCAAAAACTGCTGCCGCCGCTGAGGCAACGTTACCTGCCTCTGCGGCAGCTGGTGTCCCCTCCCATAGCACAAAGTCAAGAGAAGTGCGTGGATTCATCCGTCCTTGGATGGAGGTGGGTCCCTGCAGGGGAGCAAGGATCCTCCAGCCTCCTGTGGTGACACTGAAGCTGCTTGTAAAACCTCTGTCCTACTGGAGCCTAGTCGTCTGGACCAGACATCTTTTTTAGTGCGTTGGTGCCTAAGTTAGTTCATCTGAATACGGCTCCAAAGCGATTGTGAGGTTTTTAGGTTGCTCCAAGATTTTTAGACCTTTCAGTGTCCCTGGGTACCAGCCCAGTGTTGCCCTCTACTCTCTGATGTCTGTCTGTCCTGGCTGGAGACCCCAGGTCTCTCTGAAGTGTTGGGGAAGAGGAGGGAGCATCTCCCCTCCCGCTGCGTGATACCCGCTGGTGGTGCGCACAGGGTCCTCACGCACAGTGTCTCTGTGCTTCCCAGGACCACGCAGCTCACGCAGCGCGTCGGCAGAGCAAAGAAACTCCAGCATAAGCATCGCACAGCCCCTTCCCTGGCGGGATCCGAGATCCCCAAGAGTAGCAGTGGCGGGAAGCTCACGGCCAGCACCTCAGGCCTTCATGCAGCCGTCTTCTGGATGCTCTCCTTCCCGAAGCTCCCCAGGCCCGAGCAAGGACCAGGGTAAGCAGTATCTGTGGTGGAACAGACCGTCATCCTCCCCAGGGGCCTCCCGGCTGGCCGAGCCCATGCGTAATGGCAGCGGTGGCCAACGGGACACGTGGTGGCTGCTGCCAGCAGAGCAGCTCCCTTCACCTGCACGGGCTCCGCTGCGCCTTGGAGAAGGCCCTGGGCCACGGCCAGTCCCTGGCAGCGTCTCCGGTGCTCCTCAGGAAAGAGACCGGCTCCCTCCCTCACAGAGCGAGGCGACGACGCCATTAGCGCTCTCAGGAGAAACTTCCTCTCCCAAATAGTTTCAGGCAGGATGTTTTTTCACTTATTAAAGATCTGAGGATCACATCCTCCAAGGCTGGAAACCATCCTAGTTCCGCTGAAGCCGTAACAGGCTGAAGCAGAAAAAGATGAGTCCCCTTGGTTTCTTATTATATGTAGGAAAGTGGTGAAATTGCCTGGCTAGGAATTTACAATTTTTTTGCTTCCTTTGTGCAAGGGGAGGAAATATTTTAATACAACATTTTTTTAAAGAAGTTTGGAGTACAAGAGTTACCTCTTTTACCTTCCTTATTTTTTATAGCCTTGGCATAAGACATATGATTCAGTTTGGACTGCAACAGAAATAAGCCCGGTTCGCTCCTACACATTTCTTTAAAAGCCTGCACATTTTGCCTTTGATATTTTCCTGCCAGTTAATTTTTGAAGGGGCTAAGGCTGCCTGTGAACTGTAAAAAGTGGAGCGACTTCTCTCAAAAACTTGAGAATTTAACTAATTCACTCTGTATGAATATGTATATATGCGTATGGGTGCATGCACATGTGTGTGTATTCATGTACAAAAAGCAAACTGGAATGTCAATATACTACTATAATAACAGTAAAGAGGCGAGTCAGTCAGTTGTTCCTGATTTTCTCTTTCCATTTGCACCACTGCGTGCTATTTTCAACTTCTGTTGCTGCCTCTATCTGAGACTTCTGCGAAGCGCTGCAGATGAGAAGTTTGGTGACGCTTCTGTCAGTAGGAGACTCTTCCCACCCCAGTATGCACAGGAGAAATGCCGTGCTGGCGTATCCAGTGATCCCTGCTGCACCTCTTGGCTCTGGGTCCCCAGAGAGGTCTCCTGTGGCCTCCCCGAAAGGCTCTTTGGCTCCTGCAGGCCAGCACAGCCGCCGGCCACTCTCGCCCCCTCGTTATCCCAGTGGCTTTCCGCGTGTCCCGGTGGCTGGCAAGGAGCAAATTCCCACCGTGGCCCCGGCTGCATCGGACGTGCAGTTTGGTGCGGTCCGCGCGCGCTGGACCCGGCGCCCCGTGCTGTCACTCAGGAACATCGTCCCGGAGCCGCTGCTGCGTGGGGACAGACCTGCCTGCACTAATGCAATGTGCAAGAGCAGCGGAGCTCTCATCTGTCAACCCTAGGTACGAATTTAAATTAAACCTCATTTAGCCCCGTGCTCCCTTTTGATTTATTGGCAGATGCTTCTCACTGTTTGAGCCTTGTTAAATTTCTAGCAAGCACTTCACTGACCAGCTGTCCCTATTAAGTCGCAGGAGTGCCACAGAGCAGGGTCATCGCTGCCTCACTTTTGATGGCTCCTGCCCACGGTCCCTGCGGAGCAATCCCGGGTTGGGAATCATACCCGTCATGCCGGGAGACGTCTGGTTAACGCGAATAAAGTATTCTTGTGTATCCGAGCCTCCGTCTCCCCCAGTTCGCACATTTGTGTGCTATGAATCAACAAAACGTCTAATAGGCTTCCTGTCAACTGCTGGGAAAGGATCGTGTTCTAATTTAGGCATTTCTCCCTGTTATTAAATACTGTTTACTATGAACCAGTCAGTCATTTTCAGGTGGGTGTAAAATGAACTTTCCAGACCTGCAGCAAAGTTGTGTGCATTAATTATTTAGAAGTCAGACTTTGCTCCTGAATTTCCAGATCTGAGTGGAGAAACTACAAGACACTAGTGTTTTACATGCAGAAGAGGGCAGCTTTTATCATCCAAGTGGATCTCATGCATACAGTAAAGACAACAGAGTTCTGAGTTCTCCTTATTTATCGCAGTAATGTTATTTTTCATTTAGACTGTGTCTCCCCACTGAAGGGTACCAGAGTGGTTCGCAAACAACATGTGCACTTTAATAATACATCATGGAGACGCATCTTCCTCTGGGGTGGAGAACAAAAAACGAGCAAAGCTTGGTGCACAGCACAGTGGGGGCATGGGAGGAAACCTCGTGCAGAACAGCAAGGGAAATCATGGAGCTTGTACCGTGCAGTTGGAATTAGACTGCCATGGAGAGCAAAAAAAGACCCCTGATTTTTAAAGTTTTCATGAGAACACCAGTAGATGGTGGACTCCGAGGAGCGCAATTTGTCTGGCTCTCAGGATCACGAGTCAGAGTGGCCTTGCCAAGACTTGAGGCGGTTTGTAAGCAATCCAAACCTGAGGTGTCAGAGCGCTGCTATATTTCTCTGCTCCCTGGCTTTGCTTTATTGTTTATTCATATAGCGTTATATAACTGTACCCAGGGCAGAAAGGACGCCACTTCTGCCCCAAGGAGCTTTGCGATGTTATGGCCCCAATTCTGTGAAGATCTGGGTCATCACAGAGATATTTGCATAAAATTAAACATTTGAGTATTTATATGTGGAGGGTCAAGACCCAGGTAAAACAGCACTTAAGAGAGAAAGATTAAGAAAGATTGCTTAGGGCTCATAAGTAGCAATTGGATCCAAGACCAAGAAAGCCTCCAAGGACTGTCCTTCACACTCTACTTGTGGAGTTAGCGACTAGACAGACGTACAGGTAACTCCCCTGTGCCAGGACCATGGGGAAGGCACGCGGATGAATGTCCTTCAGCGCGGAGGGTGCCTGGAAAGCTGTCCCCGGCCACGCTGGATCCTGCCACCACAGGAGATGAGGCTCCTCCGCTCCGTGTTCAGCCCATTCCTTGTCCATCCTTGTCTTGAGCACAATGTTGGAAGACTGCATTGAGCTCATACCAAAACCATGGCTTTTCTTAGGGTATGTGTTCTGCTATTTAAAAAGATAGATGGATCAAGAAAGTATGTGGGATCACATGTGTTTTTTTCGTTCAGCAGTTGATTAAAAAACAAACAAGAGTGAAGTCTTGCAAACCTGTTACAGAAATCCATATGCAAACATCGTATCGGCAGGCAAGAATTCATTATTTAGTATTTACAGGCAAAGGATTTGAGAGCGTGCCTGAAAATCCTAAGCGTGGTGGGGAAGACATCACCCTGTCCTCGCTGTTTTGACAGCTCCCATTAGACCCTTTGCAGAGCTGGACCTCCTCTTTTTAATTCCGGGCAAGCAGCAAATTGGCTTAAGCATACGGGAGCTGCCCTGATACGTGTGCACACTCTCCTGCCGTTCAAGCATCCACGGGCATCCATGAGACAGTTACTGTGCTACCAAGGGGCTGTAAGAGATGCTGCCCCTTCTCGCCTCGCGCCCCGACAAGGGCTGCAGGGATCGCCCGGGCGGACGCGCGAGGGAAGCGACCTCTGCCCCGAGGCCTGGCACAAGTGCGTGGTGTCTGCTGCAGCGACGGAGGGGAGCCGTGGTGCCCCGCGGGACGGAGGGGAGCCGTGGTGCCCCACGGGACAGAGGAGGAGAGCCGTGGTGCCCCGCGGGACGGAGGGGAGCTGTGGTGCCCCGCGGGACGGAGGAGGAGAGCCGTGGTGCCCCGCGGGACGGAGGAGGAGAGCCGTGGTGCCCCGCGTGACAGAGAGGAGCCTTGGTGCCCCGTGGGACGGGGGAGAGCCGTGGTGCCCCGTGGGACCGGGGAGAGCCTTGGTGCCTCGCGGAACGGAGTAGAACTGTGGTGTCCCGCGCGACAGAGGGGAGCTGTGGTGCCCCATGGGACGGAGGAGGAGAGCCGTGGTGCCCNTGCGGGATGGAGGGGAGCCGTGGTGCCCTGCGGGATGGAGGAGGAGAGCCGTGGTGGCGCGGGGGACGGGGGAGCGGAGGCGTGGGGGCGGGGGGGGCTGGGGCGAGGCGCGGGGGGGGAGCGCGGTGGTGCCCGGCAGGACGGCAGGGAGCCGTGGTGCCCGGCAGGACGGCAGGGAGCCGTGGTGCCCCGTGGGACCGGGGAGAGCCACGGAGGAGGAGAGCCGTGGTGCCCAGCGGGACCGGGGAGAGCCACGGAGGAGGAGAGCCTTGGTGCCCCACAGGACAGCAGGGAGCCTTGGTGCCCTGCAGGACGGAGGAGAGCCGTGGTGCCCCGCGGGACGGCGGGCTGGAAAGGGCGGGGGACATCAGCGATAGCTCTGCTTGATACCGAATTCCCCTGCCTGCTGAGGGAAGGTGAAGGCATTTATCCGTGAGGCTGTATTTTCAGGCAAATAAAGGAATTGGCCTTTCTGGGCCCTTCTCAAGGTTGCTGCGAGCTACCTGTCGCTCTGTCTTTCACTCCCCACTTCACGAATGAGGCTGGCCCTGCTCCGTGGGGAAGAAGAGAGGGCTCTGGCTGCCACTCATGCACAGGGGCCTTGGTGGTGGCACACGGAGCCCGTGCTGAAAACCAGCTCTTGGGCTGAAGGACGGAGATTTCCCTGCTTTGGGAGTCAGCCTCTCTTCGCATCCTGCTAAATCTCCTCTGCCAGAGACAACTCATCCCTGAGTTTCATAAAAACACTTCTGAAGAGCTAATTTTTTGTTCACTTTTTTTTTCTTTTATCTTTGCAGTGGACTCACGGCTCTCAATAAAGATAGGTATTTTCAATAATATTCAATAATTCCATAAGGAGAGGTCTTCCTGAATCCTCTTTTGCTCCATCACACTTTTGGCACAAATCCAAGTATGCCCCTGATGCAGGGGACAGCGTGTCAGGAGTGGGGGAGAAAAGGCATTTGCAAAATCGGGTAGTCTGTATGTTCCTTATCTGGGGACAAAGGAGAGGGATGCTGGTGTCTGCTGTGGTGTCTCGGCAGACAATGGTTTGTGCTTTCCCATCGGCAGAGAGAGATCTCAGAAAAAGGTCTGAGGACCGGCCTGGTAACCACCGTCTCAGAGTCACATTTGAGATTATGCCATGTGAAGAGAGGTCTGCAGTGTCACCCAGCTCTGGGATCCTTAGTCACTTTTACAATATTTAATTGAAAGCAATACCAAAAATAACAGTTTTAACAAATACCATTTTTTTTCCCAGAAATATAATGAGAGCTATTCAAAACAAGAGTTATTTAATACTGAGAGGTTTTTTTAAACATCAAAGTTTTATGTTTAACATAAACATAAATATAAAAGAGTCAGAAGGGACAGGACATATAGCTTCCTGCCATGGCGCAGGCCCTGGAGAAAGCAGGATCCTTCTTGCCCAAATCTCTGCCCTGCTCTTCCAGCTGCGATAGAGCAGAGAGCGCTCCCCAGAACTCCCTCTTTTCTGTATTAGTTTCTGGGCTGAACTGGGCCAGAAATCAGTCCCTGGGCAACGTCACTGAAGCGCCGCTGGGCCCGGAGCTGGGCCCGGCTCCGCGAAGCGCTGCCGCCTCTGAGCGCGGCAGCCCGGCCCGAGCCCTGGCGAGGACACGGCTCCAGGGGCCGCATCCGGCCCAGCACGCAGCCATGGGGCCCAAGACAGGAGGGGGCCGGGGCAGGGCCCTCGGCCCTCCATGTCTCCTCCCCTCCGTCCGCCGGGAAGTGAAGAGCAGCGAGTCAAGTGGCACCTTAGGGATGAGTTATCTCTGCGCCAAGCAGCGCTGGTATTCCGGGAATTAGCCAACTGCGTACGCGCCTGTGCATTGTAAAGGGCATAATAATAAAAACCCGCACCAAAGAGCTTCTTCCGTGCCATTTTAACAGGAGAACTTGGCAGAGGTTGGGCAATCTGGGAAGTTTCTGCTTGCAGATGCGTTATTGATGTTATTCTGGTGCGACTGCCATTATGTCTTGCGTGCTCGCTACCCTTCCTAGCCACACATTTAGAAAGTAAATAAGCTCATCAGACACATGTTCCATTTTATGAGAGCAGAGATGCATACAAGAGCGTGAATGAATATGAATAGCCCATTTTTGGCATTGCCCAAGCTTTGGCGCTCATTTGTATGAGTCAGAAATGAGCGCTGTGCTAAAAGGGCTGCCATAGAAATGTGGACGGCCAAAGAAAGGGGGGAAAGAGGCAAAATGCCTCGCAGAAGATGGCTGTTCCCCAAAACAGCTCCCCAAGATACGCGGCAAATTTTCATGTGGGGCCTGGTTTGCTCAGCAGCTCTCGGGGTTTGCTGACAGCACCCGGCCCAGGCAGCCCTTCCTGGGGAACAAATGTCTTCAGAAGGCAGCAAAAATAGACTACAGCCTTTGGAAAGGGAAAGAAGTTGACAGAGAGTCTAAAAAACCCTCAGCAATTGCAAGTAAAAAAAAAATCATAGAGAAGAAAATGGCTTTTAATATCACATTTTAACAGTTGAGGGTGAAAATTATTAGGCTAGTTAGCAATGTGCATGAGTTAGGAATGACCATGAGCCTAGCAAGGCTAGGAATAGCCCCAGTATTTAGAATTTTCCCTGTGCTCAGGGCTTCATGAACAGCTTAATAAGAAATCACTTCCCCTAGCACCTGGACCATAAACTTGCCTCATTTCTACCGAGCCATGGGAAGACATATTCATGCTCTAGGATGGTGTGAGAGAGACACCTCTGGCCTCTCCTTCCACACAACTTCTCACTGCAGGGTTTCATTGCCCTGTGCTCTTTCGTAGAAGAGCTTCAGCATCACCTAGAAGCCCACCTGTAGATCCCTGATCCTCATCACCTGCCCTGAAATCTAATCTACAGTGGAAAAGAGCCCTTTTTTTTGCTAATGCTTGCAGCCCACTGGATAGTGACTAAACAAAGCAGTCTATTTGTGACAGATGGGAGATAAGTCTCTGTTAGAGGCAGCTCCATCTAGGTATTAAGATGGTCTAGGTGGTGTCAGTTCCTTTCTGTCCATTGCACACTTGAATGGAGCTGTGTGATGCCCCAAGGAGGCAGAGCTAGTGTGCCATCAAAAGCCATTGCCTTCCAATGCTCACTGGTGCCTTTCCAGCCCTCTGCCAAACTAAGGGAGCCCAGAGCTTCTTGCTTGGCAAGGCAGATGCAGAACAAGCACCTTTTAAAAGAAACCATCAACAATCACAGCCAGGTGTTTCTGAAGTGGCCTGGAAGGTCTGAGCAACTCCACCACGAGAGGCCGAGGAAGGGGGATTCGTATCAGCTGTCTTCCCTCCATTGGTTGATAACACTTTCTACTTTGAAAGATTAATGTGTCCAGGGTAAGAGGTTTATTTAACAAGCCTTTTCTCCCTGCTTTATTTTGGTACGCTCTTCCTGGAGGGTTTAACTAGAAAAGTAGAGTTCCTACAGAAAAAAGGTTTACAAAGCAGTTTCGATCACACTGCGGAGTTTTGGAAACGAGGGACCAAAACAAATAAAAAATCCTGCAGCATTTATTAATTATAACTCAGTCCCCCTCTTTCCCAGCCGAACTGCATGAATCATCCAGGTGAAAGTAGCAGGAAAGTGGACATATGATGTGGACTGCCCGAGTTATACTGAGCACTGGAAAAAAAATAGAAAAAGATGGCTAGAGATGAACCTGGGTGTGAATGAGCTGTTTTCTCTGCAGGTCTGGTTTACGCTGGCACGGTGCACTTGACGGTTGGCTGGAGAAAAGATGTGACAGACAGGGTGATTTCTTACATGGTCCCCAGGGAACCTAAACATGAGCTCTGCTCTTCTTCCCCTTAATTCCCTGTCTGGTCACTGGCAAAACAGTTCATGTTCCAGCTCCAGGTTTAGAGAAGATGCTGTTAGGAGAGGGAGGGTTAATCTGGTTTTAGGGGTGAGTTTTTTTTGTTTGTTTTGTTTTCCTTTTTTAAGCCCTGATGTGAATGATCCATTTTGGCAAGTGAATGGGAACAGTTACATGTACTTGGTATTTTCTGTCACATACTCTATTATTAGTAAGAAACACATTTCCTTTTGGGGTGAACATCAAGGACAAAAATAAGGCTGTTCAGATTACCACCCCCCTCTTATTAACTCTGCTAAAGCAATTGTGCTGGCATTTGGGAGAATTGGCAAATGCGTTTGTTCAGCAGCAAATGTGGCGCATTCAACGTGCTTTTCACATGAAGCAGAAAACAGGCTTTTAGGCACAGGGGATGTAATAACCAGGCTTTGGTAATGATTTCTAATATTTTCAAGAGAGAAGAAGGGGAAAAAGAACCCATTCACCTGGTGTGAAGGAAGGGGAAGAGCTTTCTTGTCCAAAATCTTCTCCAAGGCTTTCGGTGCTCTTTGGGGCACATTTTCCCTCCACGTGCCGACAGATCTGCCTCCAGTGACAAATCATTTGGCTGTGGCTTGGGTTTTGCATCCAATGTGCAGCGTATGCCTTAATTCCTGGAATAAATTGCCTCATAATCTGGGCACGCGGACAGGACGCCCCTGGATAATGCAAAGTTTTTCTGACCTCAGTTTTTCATTTCCTCGGGTTTTCAAGCTCCAGGCTCAGATGAGCTCACTGATCTAACCTAAGAGATGATATCGTGCTGCCCAGATCTGGGCGATCAGAAGGGCATTGCTGTTTCATTTCGTGGTTTTGTGCCCACTGGTGTCAGCTTTGCATTCGGTCCCTGCTAAGCTGCTATGAAAGCGTGGAGGTATTTTCTCACTGCAGCCTGTACCCCATTCCACTGATACAGCTTAATCCAAATTCTTTGCCGGTCTGGAAAAGATTTTTGTGCTCATCACTCACTGCTTATCACTTGTCTCGGTGTCATGGAGAAAATGGGTGCAGGGGTTTAGTGTAACCCCTCAGCACGGAGCAGGGCGAAAGGCAGTGGCAGAGAGAGCTATCACAAGCAACACATTAGACACTTTTCCTTTTACATTTTTTTTTCTTTTCTTTCTTTTTTTTTCTTTCCTTTTTCCCCAGATACCCTTACATGGGATATAGGTAGAAAGAAGCTGTCTTTTTTTATGGCTGAAACAAACAAACCAAAAAGCCATACAGAGTAAGACAAACTGATGGGGAAGTTTTCATAACTCTTGGCTGTGAGGTATTTTTCCTGTGTCTGCATCAAGGACTTTGGTCATCATCCCTCTTATATATGAATATATGTATATATCTATATATGTATATATAGATATATACACACACATACGAAATAGCGTTTAACAAGCGGCTTTTAAAATAGGGTGAACTTTTGAAAAGGGAGTATTTATAGAAGTAGCTATTTAGTTTGCTAGCAATTTTCAGTATTCATTTTGCTACTGCTGAATATACAGAACAGGCTTATTCACCCACATTGCCCAGCTGCTTCTGTTTGATAACGCAGCAAACGTTGTGATGTAAGTGTTTTCCCATGGAAATGAATGTGATGTCAGAATTCATGTTATGACTTTGGAGTGGGATCTGTGAGGAGCTGTTGTTTTCTGAGACAGAAAAAAATCCCCAAGTTATGAGCTCTCGTTATGAGCTAAATGGTAGATTCAAATGTTATCCAATTAAGGGCTGTGGCAAGAAATTAAATTCATTTTCCATGACACATTTGAAAAATACTTCCTGGTATTGGAGGTCTCTAAAAAAGGAAAGGTAACTTAGCAGGAGAAGCTGTGGTGCTTTTTTAACTGTTCCTGGCTGACTTATGAGACTTGGCAATGTCAAGCATTTGCAGGAGTGGCTATGTAATAGTGCTTAATAAAAAATTAGTGTCTCTTAATTTTTTTTTTATTTTATTTTTTCATTTTGACAGTTATCTTGCTGGCAGTTGCCAGCTAAGCTGGCTTTGTAATTGCATTTGCAGGTTTTCTGCTTTCTTCAGCAGCTGGCACTCCTGAGGAGCATTTTAAACCTATCACACGCTCTCCTGAGATCTCTCTGCTGCTGGATGTCCCTGGAGCCGCAATGAAACCATGCAATTGAATACGCAGAAATTTAGGTAATAAGCTAAGTAAACAACCGTTCTCATTAGGTGTTCCAGTGTGTTTTTGTGTGGAAATCCTGTGTTAGTTCCAGTCAATTGGGCTGATGTAACCTAAAATGCTTTCTTTTTCTCTCCGTGGAAGTTTCTTGAGCTGATGCACCCTGCTTGCACTGCTGCCCTCACCTCTGTGGGATGGTCGACCAGCCGGACTCTGATGCCTCTGCAAGGACTGAGTCTTCCCACGGCTCTGTGACAATGGGCATCAGGTCAACCTTTTCAGTCCTTCGATGACCAGACACAGCTGATCCATGTGATCCAGAACAGAACCGAGACTGTGACAGGACTGTGCTGGCAAACCCTACCTTACACCTAGCAGAGTTCTCCCGGGATATAACCTATGATTCCTTCATCCTCTCAGACAGTGGAACCACTGCCTATCGCAAGTCCCAACATTTTGACATTTCAAGCAGGGAAAGCTGACACATGAAAGCCTGGTTCTTATTTAGAAGATTCCTCTCATGCCCCAAATCTTTCTTTTGCTTCCCCCGCAGCCTACTAATGTCACCTCAGTCTTGCCTCCGCTCATGCAGCGCTCTGACATGTATATATATTATGAAGCTAAATGGCTCTGCGCTGGCAGGGACATCTACCAACAGCTTCCTCCATTTGGTTCTGCAGCACCTCGTCCCTTATACAGGAGAGGACCTTGCTTCATGCTAGGGGGAATATGATGAGGAAAATCCATTTGGGACTTACATTTAGGAAATCCATAAGTTAAACCACTCTGGTTTTCCACTCCACAGACTCTGGCTGTAGCTAAACTGAAAATGTGACTGCAGCGTATCTTTTGACCAGAAAGTGGTCACAGAAGGCAAGAAGAGATGATAGTTTTATGGGAGTCTGCAAAGAACTGTTTGGAAGAAACATGTGTGTGTTTTGGAGGCTCATGCCATCCCAGTGCTGACCAGCAAGAGCTTGACATGACGGAGGAAGTCTAAGTCGATGAGACTTGGTGGTTCTAAAAGCTGGCTGAGCAGCACCATGCACCACAAGCAACCTGTGCTAGTCCACCATTTATCTCGGAATTACAAGGCAGTGGAAAACCAAGCCTGTGCTTAATGTTCCAGACACACAGTAGATGGCTGAGGGATGCATAGAGAGCGTTAGGAGACCTCTGCAAAGGCAAAAGAAGACAGTAGAGAGCTTTATTTGTGACAATAGGTGGTCTTGAGGAACTTGATGTTTTTAATCGTTTTCTACCCAAAGGGAGATGGTTATCTGTGAAACTGCCACCAATTTTTGAAAAGTATTGCAGTCCCCTTGAAATGAGCAATCTGTTCTAAACTGATAGCTTGAGGGTGAAGACCTGGCACTGTGATTGATCTAAGGTTTCAGAGTCCATCTTGCCAATTTGAGAGCTGCTAAAACAGCAGGCTCTGATCTACCACAAAAAGAAAACTCTCTTAAAACTCAGAGAGACAGTGAAATAGTGGGAGACCAAGAATGACTACTGAAAAGCTCATTAACACTTGACAACAAAATAAGTATTGCCTGAGCAAAGGGCATTTGACTAGCTCTTGTTGAAGCTCGAGAGGAATATTAGTAATTCCACGATGCTGACTTACACAGAATCTGAAATATCTTAGAAAGGGTGTCTGGAAGCAGAAAAGAAGGTAAGTAAGTCACAAAGCCAAAGACCTTGAAAACAGACCATGGTCTTGCCATGCACAAGGCACAAGGCTTGATAATAACCAGTGGGGGAATAAATATATATATCCAGGAACTTCAATATATTTCCTGCCTTGCCAGAATCTGCAGAAACCAGTCAAGACAATAAAAAGAAAATTTTGATGCCTTTCATGGCCTGTCTGTTGGCCCTGCTCCTTTTTTTTTTTTTCTATGTATGTAAAGAAGATGCGGAACTTTCTGGTGAAGCTGTTTTCTTTTGCATTGGTACTAGAAGCAAAAGGCAGTATCCTGGAGAATGCTGTGACAGGATGGAGGCATTTAGGCTGTGGGAGGGACAGCTGGGTGTTTGTTGCCCTGGCCATGTCCTTTCTTGGTCCCACTGGCCACAGGAGTTGAGTAGGTGGGTTCTGCTCTCCAGTGGTGTGAGGTTTTGGTCTGGATTGGCCAGTGATTGCCTAACACTGTCACTCCCAAGAGAGAATGTAAATGTTGTCACTGGAGAATGGCACCAGGACCATTCTCTGTGCTCCTTCAGAAGAAGATCTCCTAAATGTTCAGACCTCCTACAACATTCAGGGGACACCTGGGGACCTGTGCACACAGGAATGAGCAAGAACTGGCCATCAGCATCTTCAGGAACTACACAGGGGCTGTATGTGGGCTTTAGGGAAAATGATGATAGATGAGACACATACCAAACGCCATCTGACAGGCCATAGTATGCATAAATTGGCTTATGAATTAAATATATTTTCTATTTGTTTCCAACTTTTATTTTCACTTCTCTGAGATACCTGATATTATAATTTGTGTAAATTAAATGTATTTTATGGGTAGAGGGAAGGCATATATGACAGTGTGCAGTGAGGTAAAAGTTGAGATGTATTTCTTCAAGTCCCTGTTTTCTCCAGTTTAATGCGTTAATGGGCAATGAGCTAATTAACTGAACAACTGAAAAATACTGTAGAAACCACCATTAAAATCAAGGATTAGAATCTGTGAATGTAGGATTGGTATGTGTAGCCAAGCACACATTCATTATGATTTGGAGATCTAAAGACCTGTGGCCAGTTCTTCAAAAATATTCTGTGTTTTCCCACAAAATGTGTCCATTTCAAGTGGCTACTGCAGGCAGGTGTATAGATATGCAGTGCTGTGCAATATCCTCTACAGGCACCAGAAGAAAGGAGGATAAAAGTCACCTATTTCATCCAAGGCTGGTCCCTAGGACCAGGATACCTAGCAGTTTCTCCCCGCTGGAGAGATACCTGACTGTATGGGATTGCATGGGATTGCATGGGATTGCTCTGATGTTACTGATGTTTCTAAAACAGCCAGTAGACATGGGTCACCCGCATTAGGTGCACTAGAGATTTTCTTCTAAAGTGCCTCCTGTCTCCCTGCTGAATGTGAAAGCGACAGGGCAGAGCGGATTGAGTTCTCATCCACCTCCAAGCTGCTGTCTCAGTTCTTAGAGGAGCTCTTAAGTTGGATGTCTAGTTAATGAACTGCAAGTCATCGGCAGTCTGAACTCAAACGCTATGGAAGAAACCTTTGCCAGAAGCTTAGACTGGATGGTGCTTCTTGACTTTTTGATTCACTTTCTCTGCATTTCTCTGAAGAAAGGAAGAACTCTGTCATTCATGCAGCATGTCTGATGGCAAGAGAAGAGTGTGGCATGGACAGTGTGAGCGTTTCAGTGTGCAGTCGAACTGCAGTTGTTTAGAAAAAGAACAAAACCCTGCTTGTTGCTGTTTTTTTTCTAAGAAAAGTCTGTTGTTTAAGGACAGTGACTCTAAACATATGACAGAGAAAATAGCATTCAGAAAGCAATTATGTGCTCAAAATATCATTGTTAAAAATAAAATGACTTCATATACTGTTTAGGATTGCTTGACTGAGATATAAAGTTAAATTTGTGTTTGTGTTGGGTCCTTTAATTTTATAAAACATTGTAAGAATTTTTTTATTTGCATCCACAATTATGCACTCAAATACTTTTTAAGAGTATGTTGTTTTGAATTTGGGCCAAGATCTTTAATGAAAGACAGATTTGGAGTTCCATATAGTGACTCTATAGGACATTGGATTAATCCTGAAATGAGATGTAGTCGTACTGAGAGGCTTTGATCTTTTTATCTTGTTCATGTTCACTGTAACATTTTGACGCTCATGGATCCAAGAACACTAAAGGAAACTGGGACATGAAATGAACCTCCTCCAGCATCTTTATCAATTCAGTACATTTCTCCCAGCGGGCCAGAACGTGCCTAATAATACAATGGAAGTCCAAGAGACCCACCAGGAGACTACAAACCCATTAATTTGGTAACACTTATGGGAAAATGCTGGAAGCTATTGCAGGTTTTGTTAAGCAAAAGACTTGGCGAAGTCAATTGATTAGGGAGATTTCAGCAAAAGCTGTTCTTGCTTAGCTGCCAAAGTAGAAGGGGTTATTATGTCTAGGAAATTTTTGAGTGTCTTGTTGGCACCACGTAGAACAGAATGGGCATAGCTATATTAAAAAAATGCTGAAGGGCTAAATAATGTTTTGTGCTTTCAAGAGACTACAGATATCTCATCTTTCACCAGGAATTCAGGCAATCGTCTTCTTTCCCTACATTAAATCTCAGGAGTGCCCAGTACCTGGAAGGTGTTGACAAATGCAACTACTGTAAGAAACGTTCATTAAAAATATTAGTGTAAAGCATTTCTGTCAAAAGCAAAACCTTAACAAAGATGGAGCTGTCTCTAAATAGGAGAGAAGTCCAGCCAGCAAGCACCCAAGTCAGTTTGTCCATTTGTTTGTCCCTGATCCCTGCAACAGCTGAAAACTCAGAACTGAGAGAAAGACGATGCTATGTGCAGCCCTCCAAGTTAAAAGCTAGCCCCAAACACTCCAGGATTTTGGAAGGCATGAAGATCCATCTCCAAATACAGTAGATTTTGTTGAAGTCTTAAAAAATTGAGAGGGGAGAAGGACTTAAAACAAGAGCTTCTACAGAGCGAGTAAGTGGTTAAGAGAAAAGTCCTTTCTAGGTGGCAACTGGGCCATGGGGGAAACAGCTTTGCGGCTCCCCATAACCGATAGAAGGAAAGTGGAACAGAGTTCCCTGGATGGGAAAGGACAATGTGTCAAATACTGTGAGCAATGAGGTTCGTGGTTTTGACAAAGACTAAGCAAGCATTACACAGAAACTCCTAAAAGAAAACAATTAACATTATCCCTCAGGGACGTGTATGAAACCCTCTCATGCTTAGTGGGAATAAAGCTCCCTAGGACATCTCTGTGCAGTGTGAGATGGCTGCAATGGGCTGACTCCTGGCAAGCTGCAGGGATGGGTCATCCCAGGATATTTTGTATAGGGAGATGAAGAGAAGAGGCCCCTTCAGGCTGGAGGTCATCTAGAGGGGCTGGAGAACATCCCTAGCCACTTTCAGCTGCCAGCTTGCCAGCTCCAAGGACAGCTTGCCTCCAAACTGTCCTAGATGGCCATGTGAGTGGTGGGACAGGGCACACAGTCTCCAGGGAAGTAGCCAGGGCAATGGGGAGAGGAGTGAGAGCATCCTGCCTGCTTGCTCATCCCTCCTTGGGCCTCCTCAAAGGGAAGCTAGTTCAAGGGCGGCCACTCTTACAGTCTGAAGATACCACTCTGCAGCTCCCACTGTCCCTCCTTTGCCCCTCTGGAGTAAATCCTCCTCTTTCCCTATCACAAACCCCAGTTTAATGAGCTGAATCAGCTCCCCAGCAGACTGGAAGTCAGAGCTGACTTAAGGGAAGTGGCCAGGCACACGTCCAAACGCATGCAGGAGAGGGAGGAGGCGAGGAGCAGGGAGAGGGACCACCTTCTGGGACACCTTCTGTGGTCCTTCTGTAGTGCTGGTGCCAGCGAGCAGGTAGGGTTAGCTCAGCCCGTCCTATGGAAGCTGAGCCAAAGCAGTGGGGCTACAAGAACTTCATCCCCTCCTGCTGCTGCGGTTGCTCCAGGCTGGGCTCCCATCTTTCTTGCTGAAAGAAGTTGCTTTCCCTGGAACATTTCTGCAGCCTGTGTGCCAGGCCAGGTCATGGGAGAAGCAAACGCTGCGGTCACCTGTCCCAGGAGGCCAGACTGTGTCAGCCCACGTGGCTATAGATGCTGTCTGCCTCCTGCCCGCCCACAGCAAGGACACACAAAACGCTGCCTGCACATTACTCTCCGTGACTGCTGCTTATTTCCCTGGGGAAGTCCACACAGATTTCCCCAAGCAACAGAAACATCATGAACACATTATAATTTTTCTGGAGTAGAATTTTTGCATGTACTAAAAAAGACACGGCTATTGTGGCTTAATATGGGGGAAAGTGGGTGATTAAAAAAATAGCAAAAATCTTTTTGGAAGCAACTCCTTTTCCTGTGGTGCCTGCCATCTTGGCACTGTCCAGATCACGACTCTTGGCTGTATCCCAAGTTTCTCCTAGCTACACTTACAGATTCTCCTCCCCTTATTTCCACAAGTGGCTCTGGAAGACAAAGCCATACAGTGGGAATTACTGAAAGAGTCTCAATTTCTACTCTGAGCACTAGTTCCCAGAGGAAGACAAAGAAAACACTCTTTAACGATGATTAGTTACTGCCTTTCAGTTTTGATAACCTAGCCCTGATACCACTTTTTCTAGACCACAGTGGTTGGCTGTAACCAGTTCTGGCCGGGCGTCTTGGCAAGCACATTGCTAGAGCATGTCTTTGGAAGGTCTTTTTGTCTTTTTTTTCTCATTTCTCAGGAGCTATGGACATGTTTCCAAGCCTTTTGTCTGAGTGGTGAGAATGTTTAGTATTAAGTCTGTTTATGTGATTAATAAAAACTAATATTACCTACAAAATAAGCGTGGAATAAGAACAGTAAATTTTAAGCTTGCTTTTGTTGTAAGGAGAAATTATTTCCTGAGAATCTGTAAGGGTCAAGCATGCTAAAAAAAAAAAAAAAAAAAGATAAGCAAATGAAACACTATCTGTATCTTGGATAAGAAAATCTATTTTGAGAAAGGTGGGTATTAGGAATCTTACGTTCTCTCTGCTCATCAATGTTTCTTGGCTCCTAAAGAGAAATTCAGCAGTCTGTTGTGACGATTACATGGGAAACCATACTGAAAGCAGATTTAAAAAGATAGTATATGGACTGGTGATACGACTGGCAGCAAAGCATAGGGAAGGAGCAAAAATAGATCCGAGAAGTGTGAATTATTTAAGTATCGGATAACAGGATCATGGAGAGAAAATCCAGGATGATATTGCTAAGCAAAGACAACCTGAAAATATCCCACCAGCACCCGTCTGACACTGGCCAAGGGAGATGCTTCAAAGCTCTCAGTGCAAGGCCTGCTGTCCAGCTGGCCCAACACAGAGCCTTTGTGGAGAAGACAGGCGGACACCCAAGCAGCGCTGCTGGACTAAGACAACTTGCAAGGTTGTCTTTGCAGACTGCAAGGCAGACTGCATTTTCACCTTTATAAGACCATTATTTCCAGTTTTTCCTGTCAGAAAGAAACAAAAAATCAATAAATCCCAGACCCCTGTGGTCTATCCATAAAATGGAAGGGGAATTCGAAAGTAATATCTTACCCTACGCTGGTAATTTGTGATCAGCTTGGTCAAGAACAGTCAAATTACTTAATTACACATAACAGTTATTCTGTAAAGACTTAGGAAAACATAGATAAATGTAACTAATCCCTCTTTATTTATTCCTGCAAACAAAAGCCTAAGAGCTTGAGGAAATAATAAAAAAAAGCTGTTCAGTTAGCATAATTAGAGATGGATGTCACTCAATTCCTCACCATGGCCCACAGACATCCTGGGGATTTTTAATTATGTAATTAAGTCACAGCCAGAGATCAACTTTTTTGGGAATGGTGGTGTCAAAAGCAGATTTCACTGTTTGCTCTTGTAATACTGCTTTCCTGCCACTGGATGGCATCTTTTGCAGGCGCCTGAAGGGCCATCATGATGGTAGGGGTCTTGGGAGCTTGTTGCATTTCTCAAGTGGGTCAGATAGCAGGAGCTGTGCAACGCCGTGACAGAGTTTCAAGTGTTTTAATGCGTGCAGGTATAACACAGACACATTTAAGTGGGAAATTAGAAGGAAGGAGCAAAATGCAACCTCATGCTCTCAATTTGTGGAACAGGAGAACTCCAAGTGTCCCCCAGCTGCCTCAGCTGGATGGATAGATAGAAGGCTAGAAAGAGTCACCCAGTTTCCCTTACCCTGCCCAGCCACAGGTGTGTCTGCTGAAACTGTCCCCTCCAAGCGAGCATCTGTTTACTGGCACCTTGTGGAAACCCATCTCAGAGTCTTATATCCACCTCAGAAAGATGCTGAACGAACACTCCTTCCTAGTCGCTTTGCCACAGGAGCTTCTCTCTACTGAGAATAAGACATGATTGCAATCAGGTTAGACAAAGCTTCAGATGACTTTGCACTTTTCTTCCTTTGGTGATTGCTTTGTTCCTGGTGATGCCTTTCCTTTTTTAAAGTTATCACAATAGCAATTTATGGGAGATGGTAGGTGCTTTTCACGTTGAAGTAAGAGGACCTTTCTCCAAACCACCACCTGAATAGCATTAGAAGACTGTGCCAGTGTAATAACCTGCACTTCACCCTGTAGCCTTCTCTGGTCTGTGTTTGGATCTCTGCAGCCTCACCTTTTCACATGCAGTATGACCTGACCTACTAATTGCTGAACTTAGGTCAAATGGCAGATGCATCAAGCCTTCTCCCTGGAAGCATGTCCTGTGGGCTGTGGGAGGAGATCTTTCACGCCATTACCATCTCTGAAAGGATCTTTGGATTGGAGGGAGGCTCTTTTAACGCCAAAGAAAGTCTTATTTGTGCAGCAAGTGAGGGAAGTCTCCCAGCTGTCAGTCCTTTTCCTCCTGAAGTGTGATCGGGTGCTGATGAGCATAGGTAACTCCTTCTTCAAGCACATGCTCTCAAATGTCTTTTAAAGCCTTCAGAAAGCAAAAAAGACACTGAGCAATTAGACGCCATGAGTGTTCTAGGTGCTAAATGTTAGAAAAGAATAAAGATAATCATGGAATAAAAAGCAAGGAAATTCAAAGCAAATACTCCAGGGGAAAAAAATCAAAAGACCAAAAGATAAAAAGAAAAAAAGCAACACACACACACACACACACACACACACAAAAGATGAAGAAAAAGGCAGCCTGATTCTATTAACCAAGTATTAATACCCCTGGCTAAAGAAATCCCAGAAAAAAAAAAAAGGATTAACATTTACAATAAAGGAGACCAGATATTGCAGTGCTAATCACCAGCACTCTTCACAGACAGGAGAATGGAAAATAATGTTCTTAATAGCATGCAACAGAGCTTGAGGTTCACAGACAAAGAATCAGGGGTTGCTGTTGGCAAATGACAAATAACCAGGGTGGAAAAAGGATCACAGATTAGGGGAAATCTCTGCAAGAAATAGCAGCAATGCAAATGGTCCTAGCATCTGTGCATCTGACTGAACTGCAGCTCTCTAAGAGTGCATCACGACAAGGGCTTTAGCATTAAATATTGAGCACTCATTTTGCATCCTAATTTTCTAGTTACCGTTTGGGGAAAATGAAAACCCCAAATGTCCTGGCTATTGGGTAATCTCATGGAACCTGAGAAAAACATGCATTTTCTGAGTTGCTCTGTAGCATAATGCCTTTTCTTCTTGTGCTGCCTCTCATTAAAGTAGGAGTCTGCTGGTTATAATAAGGTGCAGGTGGACAGAGAGGAAATTATGTAGTGCCATTAAGTGTAACTGTGAAAAAGTCTCTTGGCCACTAAATCTCTTGAATGAGCTTCTCAGCACCAGCCTCTGCAAGCAGAGCGGGACTGGGGCATGGGCTGCAGAAGCGCATGCCCAGAAACCTCCCTGCATGGTCCCTACAGGCAACGTATTGGAGAACTGCTGGAAAAGGATTTGTACTGGGGAGGAGGGCTCGGGGAGGTGGGCAAAGAGTCTAAAGGTTTCAGGCTCCTTTCTCCTTCTGCTTTCGCTAGTGCTGTGTTTGAGATTCCCAGCCAAATTTGGGCATCCGGACCTTTGCATGCATGCACTCCTCGACAGTGTTGCTTGGATGTTGTAGCGGTTATGTGAATACACGCATCAAGCTCATTGCTGTACCCAGTGTGATTGGATCTATTACACCCTGCAAAAAAAAAAAAAAAAATCACAAAAAGAGCTGTGTTTTTACCACATATAAAGATGAGGGTACTTGGATTTGGGTAAAATGGGGCATTTCTAGCTATCACAGAAGCCATAAATTGTTGTTTAACTTGTCTCATTAGATTGTAAGATGCCGGGAGATGCTGAGACTGTTTTTACACAGTACCTCAGTGCAACAAAACTGCTTCTTCCTGGGGCCTTTGGGTGCTAACGTTGTAAAACATAACTAAATGTAGCTGAAAATCTTCCTGCTCCCTGTCCTGAAGCATCCCGCGGGCTCAGCTGCCACTCGCACTGTGTGCTCTGCCCGTCCCTCGACAGCGGAGTTTCTGTGAGCGCTGTGTGCGCGGTGTCAGCCAGCCCCGCGCTTAGAGGCTCGAAGAGCAACACCATCCCCTCCTGAGACTTCCAGGGCGGCTAAGCAGGCAGAATTCAATTTGCAGCAGTATATTTGGAGGTTCCTTGAGCTTCTTGGAATGAGGAGGAAGCAGTGGCGGGACCAGGAGTGCAGGCAGCCCACGTGTTTACGCGGAGGGCTCCTTCCCAATGTGCTGCATCATGCACAGCTCTGACAGAGGGGAACCTCTCGGCCGAGCGCGCTCCCCTCCGTGCTGTGTTCATGCGCAGAGCTCCATTTTACGACACCTGTTTCAATTTGGTTGAGGAGGGGGAGAAACGTGCTCGTGTTTAAGCAGCTATTTTCCTGCTAGCCCATATATTAATTTGAGCAGAGTCACAGTATCCACCACAGCATCTCACCCCCAAATCCTGTGAAAGATGCTTAGGCTGAGGCTCCTCTCAGGCTTCCTCAGGGGCCCTTCAGTTCACTAGAACACTGTTACCAAGAGATTAAATGAATTAAAAATTGATGACTGTTCTGTACTGGATGTCTTGCAGTCAAGGATATTTAAGCAGATAGCAGGGAGGGTGCAGGGAAGGTTGCTTGCCAGAGTATTTTTTCCTGTTTTTAAATAATGGTTTTGTGGAGGATGGTGGGGACGGGGAGGGAGGCAAAGGTGAGGATGTGGAATGGGGAGAGGTATCTCCTGGTTCTGCTTGAGGAAATCCTTGTCAGAAATCCAAACTCAAGACAGACCGGGCACTCTGAGACACGCGCTTTGTGTCTGCCACGCAGGAGGTGCACGGGGGAAACGGAGGATTTTGTGGATTGATGTCATTTGAACCCAGAGCCTGTCCTGGGGGGCAGAGGCACTGATGGGTGCTACCAAGGGAGCTCCCAGGACCCTGTGACGTGCCGAGGGGATGCAGCCCGGTGACATCTGGGTCACAGGGGTCATCCAGGCCATAAAGGGCTGTCGTCACGGGCTGGAGAGCCCCAGAAGGGCTCCCGCGGGGAGGCCACGTGAGCCGAGAGGCAGCGAGGCCGAGGGGCTGCTCATCCGGCCTGCCCAGCTGTGGTTTAGGCAGGGTTCAGCACGGCCCCAGCCCCTGTTTGCCCAGAGCTCTCGCTTTTAATGGGTTTTCATACCATCTGGTGCGCTAGTCCCCAGGACGGGAGCCCGCGCGCGGTGTGGCAGATGTTTTGTGCCTCTGCTGTCACCAGGGCCGCGGCTGGAGGCGGGGGATAAGGCCCTGCGTCTCTGACCATTTGCTGGGCTTATTGCACATGCCTGGTTTAGGCTTATGGCGACGTTATGGTTCACAAGATGTTGCGTTATCCGTTCGGTTCTTTAAGCCAAGGATAAATTTTTCAAAACTTAGTGATTAAGGTTCCTTTGACTTTTTGTGCCCAGTTGGAGACAGCTTTAAGAGTTGTTTTTTACAGAGTCTCTGACCTTGCTGGGCACCTTTAAAGTGCCATGAGCCAAGCACTCCAAAGCACCTCTCTTATTTTCAATGCTTAAGCTCCGTCCACATCTCTAACTTCACCTCACAGGACGCTCTGCTGCGCAACTGGTGCGATGCGAGATGTCCGCACACCAGCACAGCTCAACCCTGACGGGTTTGTTCCATTTGGGCACATAAAGTATTTGCGCTTAGTCTTTCACCTTTATTCACCATCACACACTACAATTTTCTCTTACTGAAGACATAATTCCAACCTTGAGTGGTGACCGGTGTGATCCTCTTCTCTGTCCTTCTCTGGGAAAAGAGAAGGCCTGTGTTACTGTCACTAACAGCAGACGACCAGCAGGGCAGAAGAAGAAAGAAAATCTGCCCTGAATTTCCTTGCCTCAAATGGAGTCTACAATACAAATGAGACTGGGATTCAAGTTCAAAGATACCGATCCACAATGTGAACTGATCAGGTTCTCCATGTGAATTTGAGCGTGTTTGTGTGTGTGTTTGCATGGGTGGCATGAGAAAGAGGATGAGGGCATTGAAAAAAGCGAGCAAATTTCATTTACTGAGTTTTGAAGTTAACTTCAAACAAGTGATGAAGCTTGTGGCATCCACTCTGGCTGAGAGATGAATAAATGAGTAGTTCCTCGGAATAAAATAGCATTAGATCCTTCCACATGTGATTTGATATATTGGCTAAATCATTAAAATGAAGGGTCTCGGTAACAACCCGAGTTGTATCTCTCTTGTTTCTTTAGAATCTATTAATTTCCTTGGAATTTAAAAGAATATTTCACTCTGAAAAGTGGCTATTATACCTGCATGTAAGCTAATATTAAATACACACCATTTTAACTGTGTTCACAAAACTGTCATTCAAATATCAAAAGGCAATTGACACAGTTGAAGCGTAACGGTTGTGAATTTGCCTATTTTCTTTGGAAAAGAATGAGACAGGGAAGTCTCATATAAATGGATGTAATTGCCTTCATTAAAAGCTGGCTGAGCAGAGTTTATCCTGTGGGGTCTAGTCTCTTTCTTTCTCTGAGGTAAGTCCCCATGTATTTTTAATGGGAAACTTATTACCAATCAAACCAGTATTCATGCGCCAGTACATGAAGGTGGCTGCTCTGTACTGTTTCATGAGGCTGGGTCCCCCAGGAAAAGCAGCTCATTACGGCGTCAACTATCTCTGCCCTTTGCAAGAAGCCCCACCAAGGTCATCCCGAGAGGTGATGGATAAAGGCGAGCTTTAACCCTTGACCTTGGCTTTCCTGGTGGTGAGTGCTGATGAATCCGCATTTAGGGAGACAGGTTTTCTCCCAGCTGCTCTTTGGGGAAGGGAGGTGACATACTGAAGCACAACAGGTTGCATTTTCCAAGGCAGGCCTTGTAAGAAGAGGCCTCGTGCTGCAGAGCCCCACACCTGTGGGCAGGTGGCGTGTTGGGCAGACATGTGTGAATTCGCTTTGGGCTTGCTACGGGGCTCCAACCACACCAAGGGCTCTGTCTGAGGTGTCTGGGCATGCGGGCTGTCCTCCTGTCACAGGCAGCACCTGTGACTTGCTGCAGTCCCCACTGGAGCCGGTGGGTCAGGTCTAAACCATGTGTCACGACCTTCAGAGTGGGGTTTGTGGTGACCTTTAGGAGCTTAAAGAGGGGGGAAGCAACGCTGTCAAGTTCCAGGATGAAAAAAGCCTTTAAGAGGCTTCAGACATGCTAAGCGTGTATTTTAAGAGCAGTATTCAGCCCATCTCTTCCTAAGCAGGCTCTTGACTGGTGACCACAGTTCCTCCCAAAGCCATGCCACTGCTCTGCGTGTCCAGGAAAAAAAAGAAGCATTAGTGAAGAAGAGGTCCCTGCTCTTGACTGCCTATCTCTTTCCTCTACCTCCCTGTCTAGTTTTATTCAAATGCTGTCTTTCCATTTTTTTTTCCCTCATTTTCGTCCCATTTTCCCCTGATATATTTAGAAGTTGGCAGTGGCCTCACTCCATCTTCTACATCATTTTTCTTAGGAGTTGTAATGCTGCCGGCTCTTAGGTTTCCCAGTCATGAAAGAGCCCATTTGGCATACATCTCATCAAAGACTAGAGAATGAGCAAATTAACATCCTGGGCTGGTGCAATGTGTTTGAGAGCACCTTGTTTCTTTGCTGATGAAAAGCAGTGCCTTAAAACTTCCAGTGCATGAAGACTGCCGCTGGTAAGCAAGGTGGAACACTAGCTCCTGCCCAGAGCTGCTCTTAATAGCTCTGAGCGTTTCATCTGCTGTCATCCTCTTGGAAGTTAAATTACTTTGTTCCTTGTCCAATTAGCTCTATAATCAACTTAGCAGAATGTGGAGCAGGAGTGTGCTGCGATCGGGTACAGTCATTTTGTCTGAGAATACCCTCAGATTGATCTCAAATTGGGGCAAGGAGCAAGAGGTCATCTCAGAACTGAGGGCAGTGATTATATGGAGCTGATCTGATGTGGAGCCTGTACAGAACTGGAAGGCTTTCTGCACATCGTAGGAGCATGCCCAGAAACACTAAGTCCAGAAATAAATGCCATAAGCATTTTCTTTTTATGAATTTTATGTAAACATTCCATCTTGCTACCCAAAAAGCAGCCAGCAGTACCACTGAGAGGCGAGCTCTCAAGTGCCAGAGTCAGCAGGTGAATGCAATTGGCTCCAATACAGCGAGTGTCCCCCGCTCAGGTTTTCTGTGCAGCAAGGCTCTGTCCTGTGGTGCTCTGCAATTTGTTTAAAGTGATTCATTGCCAGAAACATATTTAGCTCCTTCTTTCTTGGTTTCTGATTCTACAAAGGATATGTAGGTAGAATAATCCCTCTAAAGCTCTCATTTTGTGCATATACAGGGACAGTTCACAGTCCTGTAGCTGAGCATCTAGCACTTTGGAAAAGTGAGACTTCTCTTACAGCCCCTTTCCTGTAAGGGTACCAGTCAAGCATTTGCCTGTTGAGGTGGCAACCAAAGTCTGAGCAATTCGAAGTCTGACGCAAGTGGTGCAACCAGGGCAAGTTCTTTGAGGCCTCACTCACTCCATCCTACTCTATCTTTACAGATATTTCTGTCAGAAATGCGCATTTGCTCCTCAGATGAGTTCTCCCAACCCAGGCAGGTGGTGCAAAGATCATATCAAAGGCCATGAGAATAATCCATAATCCACGGAAGCGAGAAGGGCCAAGCAGGAAATGGAAATATATGCATTGCTTCCTACAATGAAGTAGCTGAAACCACTGTTTTTCTCAACTTTCAGAGTAATCTGTAGAGCAAGGAAGCATAAAACAGGATGGAGTGGGACTAAACAGAACAAAAGTGACCTTCTAATGGTGACTGAGATAAAACTGACATGGGAACCTGTGGCACGGTCTGCCCAGCTGGGCTCTGTGGTGGTTGCAATGAGTAGGTTCCCTGTGTGGCATAGTTGGCCAAAGTCTTGTTCAACTCAAGTGCACCTTTGGAAGATCAGTAATTATTTTCCTTGTGTTCTGTGTCTTTTGGGTCTATTCTGTGATCACTTTGGAAGAAAAACATGTTTTTTTCACAAGTATCTTCACATCTTTCTCAATCAGGTGCCTTGGAGAACAGCTACTTTTGATGCTCTGGGGGCCCCCACTGGCTGGGTGTACCCCTTTGTCCTCACCCCTTTTCTTTAAGATGAGCCCGTGCCTTCAGCAGGGCTGCAGGCGGGAAGCAAGCTGGCTTCTCTCCCCTAGCTGTGCAGAAGCAGGACAAATCGCACCTTTTGCAGGCGGGATTTAAAATCTTTCTCCTTGCATACTGCCCAGCAGCAACCTTTGTCAATAAATAAATAAATAAATAATGAATAGCATGGTGATCAGCCAGAGCAGGAGCCGTCTCTGTCTCCCAGGCCGGGGAAAGGTCAACGCGCGTTAAATGAACATTGCTGGTGCTTCTGTGGCAGCGAGGCCTAAGCCGCTCAAAGCCAGGCTGCATCATCTGTGCCTGAAAATCATTCCCTGCTTCCTGAGCAGCAGATTGGCTTCCCATGACACAGGCTAATGAGAAAGTGTCACAAGTGGTCTCAGTAATAATGCTGCAGCAGAACCCACCCACCTTCCCTATTCCCAGAGCACTTGCAGAGATTTTCAGGACAGAAGGGGAAAAAGAAAGGAGAAAAAAAAAAAGAAGATATTCTCACAACTGGCTTTGTTTTCTATCCTTGCTCTCAAAATATGCATTGAGCAAATCAAAGTGATGGGATCAAGAGAACTGGTCCCAAGATCCCTCAAGAGGTGCCTGTACTTGCTTCACTTCCCAGCCGCTATTCCGCCAAGGCTGTGAGCAGAGCAGAGCTATCGGCTCCCAAAGGCAGAGCATGGCACATCCTTGGCGTCCTCTGTCCTGATCCTCACTCTGCTCCCAGCGCAGCTCCAGGGAGGAAGCAGCAACACTGGTTATACCTCACCATGATACTGACAGGTCAAAAAGCATCATGGTCATAAACTACCCCTTTCCAGGTTTAGGACAAGGTTTGCGAGGATCAATTTTCCTGCCTTGCATCCTTTCCAGAGCCCTCATTATTAGCACTCTATTTCTTGTGAACTCTTGCATTAGCTCTGCTTTCCTAAAGGCCCTCCCTGGAAGCAGTGCAGACATAGAAGCAGCAGAGCATGCCACAGCCCTGCAGCGCCGAGCAGCTGGGGCAGCCTCGGGAAACCAGGAACCCACATATCCCTCTTCTAATTTGTTTGTTGCCCCCTCCTGTGTGTAGTACATTTTGTTACAGAGGTCATGAGATTTAGAAGCAACTTGCTCCTGCACTCTTGGTCAGGCCAAAACCCTGAAGGAGAGACATGTGGACAATTGCTTTTTCCCTAAGAAGCAGTGGACACGGCACAACCTTCCTGAAAAAAGGAATGAGTCCTTGGACAAGGACTGGAGGAATAAGCCTGCCTTTCCAGGAGCCAGGGGATAAAAAAGAGGTTGTTTACTGCCCCTTCCAGTTAATCTGTTTCACCCACTCAACCTGAATTTCCCCCTTTGAATAACCTAGTTTCATTCACTATGCCTATATTTTGATGAGACCTGTTTTGAGAGGCTGGAATACTCTGGTCTGTGTGACATGTGTGGTGCACCCAGGTCATCTGAATATCCTTCTGGAGCAGTGCTGCGGTGCCATCTAAGTGTCTCACTGGGTTTCTTTTCTGTGGCATCACGGTTCGCTCAGCTGCTGATTCAGGGAGAGGCTTCACCCCATCGAGCATCAAAAGTTCTCCAGCTTCCACCATCTAGACTGAAGAAGCTCTGGGCCTGGGCATTGATCTCACTGCAGACGTGGAATGAGTCACAGCTTCTGACTCCAGAGAGCGAAACCAGAACGTTCTTTGTGTTTAATCCCCACCAGAATTCAGAGTACATCCAGTATGTCTCACAAGAAGTTACAGACTTCAAAGAGAGGAATGAAAGTGCTGAAGACCAAAACGGTGCATTGTAATTACGGAGCACCTGTCCTTTTCAGCAAATGCCTCACTTTGACTCCCTCATATCTCTTCCAAAAATTTACTTTTACCCTATGGCATTTCATGGGTTGGGCACTGACCCCTGGAGAAAGTGGTTGCTATTATAAAGCCGGAAAGCTGTTAAGGAAGGAAGTGTGGAGAATTTATTTGAAAAAAATCTTGGACATTGGTAAAAAGTTTGTCTTAATTGGCTGTGGGTGCCATTTCAGAAATAGGCCATCTAACAGAATAAGACTAGTTACAGTCACCTCTCCTTTCTGCAGTAGTAATACTAGTCCTGTAGTATTATGAGACCTGAAAAGGGGAGGAAAAGAAAGAAAGGACAGGGAGGAAACAAGACAGATCCTCACAGAAAGACTAAGAAGAGATCAGTGACATTTGGGATTCTCCATGTCAAAATTACTTCCACCCTGGTGATGCTTTAACAAAATTAACACATTAATATGTACAAATCCTACATGCCAAAACATATTCTACATCTAATTCTGACATGGGATTATTTCCCCCCTTTCTGTTAGACTGCAGAAGGACACAGCCAGACTGCGAGTGTGCGCCTGACTTCTCTCAGCATCTTCCAAGGCTGCGTTAACCAGGGGACCATAAAGCAGGGGCCTTGTGTGCAAAACGTCGCCCCTCGGCTGCTTCGGGCAGCCCCACAGCTTAACCCTGAACCCAGGCTGGCCTGGAAGGGGCTCTGCAACCCCCTGATAATGCTCCAGGTCTGACAGCCAAGGTCAGTCATGGGGAAGCACGTCACTGTGGCTTAAGCTATCAAAATGCCATGCGTGGATAAAAAGTTAAGAGGCAGTGGTCGAGGGGAGCTCTGAGGGCATATCAGCATTTACTGGGTTAATTTTGTTGGCATATAGATTTCCCCTGCTACGCTTTGGCACAGGAAGGCAGAACTGAACAGACTTAGAAAGTGTTTCAGCCTCTCCTTTTGCCTGGTCTGTGTCGTTGCCATTAACCAGAAACTGCCCTTAACGAGCATCTTTAGGAGAAAATTCCTGAGAGAGGGAGAGGGAGTTGAGACCTGAGTGTATTGCCTTCTGGTGCTTCCTCTCTTTCAACAGTGCAGATGTTACCTTCCAGCCGGGCCTGAGAGAGAAGCCCTACTGTTTGAGGGTGTTGAGAAGATTAAGGGATTAAACAGAAAGGGCTCCATTGCAAGAATTTCTCTTCCAGCTGGTGCTCAGTCAGGGTAGAAAGTTTTCTGAGATACAGAGATGCAGATATGTTGTGCATGTAGATATATTTGGCTCCGCGGATTAATTTAACATTAATACTGTGTCATTTTTTTCCTTCTGGAGAAAATTAGAATAAGATAATGTGATATGCTGTCAGTCTTAAAAGGAACTCAGTAGGGACAGATGAAGTCCTCAAACTACTTTTTTCAGCCCTTAAGTTCACACTCATGACCCTCCCCCTCCTTCCAAGTAATTTTAACTTTTTTCTTCTAGTTTTATCACCAGAGGCACAATTAGAAATCTATGGTTGGGTAGAGTAGGTGGACTGTGATTTTTCTCTCCTTTTTGCTGGGTTAAGCCCTGCTTTTCAAGTTATTTTACACATAAAGATATTCATCTTCCTCTGATCTTCATGCGCTTTCTTTTGGCTTCCTTAGAATACAAAAGCGAATGGCTCATGCAGTCCAAAGCCCATTGAAGTCAACGGTCTGTGGAGATTACATGCCTCTTTCTTACCATGTATTTTGGGGGCAGAGAGTGTGGCACCGAGGACTGAGTGTATTGGGGAGGAAGAACTGTAGCTCGCTTTTCCTCTGTGTTAGGTGTTAAAGGGTTGGCAGTGCACTTTGAAGTTGGTTTGAACGGAAAAAAAAAAGCCCTATAATAAATGATTTTTTTAAAATAAAGTGACAGGCTCCCTGTACAGCTAACAAGGCTAGAAGAACAAACCAGAAGCTGTACTGACCTAAGACGATTCCTGTTACATGGGATATTGTAAGGCTGTCTCTGTTTTTTGGTACAAGATCATCTTTTCCTCTTTTTTGTTCCTGTGTTCCTTTCTCATTCTGTTTTGTTCTATGTTCCTTCTTTGAATTTTTCTTTTTTCCTTTCCACTTTCTTACTACAGGGAGTCATTGATGAGGCCTGGAAAGGACATTGCCCTGTTTAAACATCGTTAACACTGTGGGCAGACAACTAACCTAATCAGCCTCCACTCCCTTCCTCCTCCTCAGACTCACATTGCCTTAAGATTCTTTTATCTCGTGAATCTGATTTACGGGGATATCAACTCTCAAAACTGCAAAGTTCAAACTAACTCAGGCAAAATGAGTTCTCTCATCCCTAATGATAAGCACCGTGAGGAAGGCTCATAAGAGATGTTGCATTCTCTGCTCAATTTCTGATATGATTACAAGGGCAGTAGGCAGCAAAGGGAGAAAAAATACCACACAGTCTCTGTGCAAGTTGCTCATGTTTTAGATCCATTTAGCTCTTATTTCATAATAGAAAAGAATCACCAACACAGTCACTCCTTTCTATTTTCCTGGTAACCACAACAAAGTCCTTACAGATCCAAGATAAATGTCTTCATGCAACTTGAACTGGGCACGACTTAGCGAAGAGGAAGGAAATTCACAGTTCTCCCACTGCATCCTTTCTCAGATACATATTTTTTTAATGAAAATTGACAGACTTCAAACTCTGTTAACACTTATGCTTTTTGTTATCATCCATGCTGCTGTAAACAGCAGCAGTGCAATGTTCTTCTCCAAGTCCACCCACTACATCTGCCAGGTAATAAATGAACTTGTTCCTCGCGTTAGTGTGTGTTGGAGGCTGCCCACCTGTGATCATTTCCAGCTGTTGGGCTGTCATTTTTGTGGGCTATTACCAAAGTGAATGGTTGCCTCCTGCCCTCTCATCTCTGGCCGTGCAAACCTGTCACCTTGCTGTGGTGACACAGGCCACGCAAACCCGTCCCCTTGCTGTAATGCTCCTACAGCGGGCTTGTAGCGCCCCCAAACTGACTGTTTTCATTGTTTGTTTGTGCTCTTTTTGAGCCAGGTTGTCTCCCTCATGTGCCTCCCGCAAGGCAGATGGGAGCCTGTGTGGGCACAAGGACAGATGCAGGTCTCTCCTCCAGCAGTCACCTCTTTGGAAACCCTGACCTGAAATGAAGGTGCACCCACATGCTCTGGGAGGTCAGTGGTCACCAGCTCCTGACTGAAAGGACGCAACCCCATTACTAGGAAAGGCCAACTTCCAGTTGCCAATCTGCATGGGCGTGAGACCCATATTTTCAGGGGTGCTTCCCAAGCAAGATTCCTGCTTTTGAGGTGCTCCTACTGAGTGCTCAGACCTGCCCAAACACCTTAGTGAAAATGAAGTTTGGAATAAGTTACTTCCCTGCTTGAGTGTAAATACTCGGTAGGATTTTCCACATTGGTCTTACCTGCCCGTGGTGTGTTTGGGCATTGAAACTGAGAGACAGAAGAACTCTGACTGCTCCCTAGCTTTCATGCCACATCCTGCTGGGTAAATGAAGTTCCTGGAACAGCTATAATCACCTGGAGCAGGGGGATTTTCCATGCAGGCCAAAGAGTAAACCATGCTTTAGGTTGCTCTGGAGAATCTTCCAAATCTTCCTCCTTCAGCAGCCATCACGGAGGCAGCACAGCCCAAGCAAACCTGGGCTCCATGTAGCATCCGCTGCCAGAGCGGCGGGGCTGGAGCCCTGGGGAAGTCCACTTTTCCGTACTTAGGGTGTATTCTCTTCAGTGCACACATACTCGGTGCTGAAATACAGGCATACGCCAATAACATTGCTGTAAGCTGTAAGCAGTCGAAAAGCAGAGAACTGCCTGACGATGAGAACAGTATATATTTTATGGTGCCACAATTCAGGCAAGAAGAAGCTAACAACATTCTTCAGAGAAGAAAAACAACTTAATGTATTGTTGCTGTGTTCCGTTTATAGTGGCAATCATGAACACACAGGAGTTATGTGGATAAATGGAAAGGAAACCAACTAAAGGTAGAAAAATACTTTTTCTTGCACAGACAAGTAATTATTATCCTCTCACTTTTATAGAAGTAAATGCTTTTGAACATGTCAGAGCACAGGAAATTAAATATCTTTTCAAGATTAAAAGGACATGGATTCATGAGTAAGTTGGGAAGGTTTGTGTAATTTTTCTCTTAAATTTCTCCTTCCCTGCTCAATTACTCCCATTTTCTTCATTTTAAGCCCCAAAGGATTGCTTTTTTTGTTGGCTGATAGGGCTGCTGGAGGCCACCTAGAGCCACCTCCTGCTCAAAGGAGGTCTGGCACCAGCCCAGGATTAGATGACTTGTGCCTTTGCTGTTCATTGCCTGGTGTCTCTGTGCTGTGCTTGATCCCTGCAGAGGAGGGCTCACTTCTTTCTTACAAACCCGGAAAATACTGCATTTGTCGATTTTTTACTATGCTACTTGAATTTTGTGGCTCCAGATAATATAAATGGTACACGCATGCACATCGGCAAAGGAACTGTCAGTTAAGATATCTCACCATAGCCCACACTGGGCACTAAGAAGATTTATATTTCTTATACCACACAGAGCCCGAGAGCAGCACTCTGTAGACAAAGGAGTCGATTAGTGCAATGAGTTTAGGTCGGGCCCAGAGGCTGTAACAAATCCGTTTGCTGAGGCAGTGTCACCTGATGACTGCATGTCAAGATCCATTGCAATTCTGGGCAAAACTGGAGCAGCAGACGAACTGTTATTGCTGAAACGTGTGCTGAAATGCGCTCTGCATGTGCATGAGGAATCCGGCTTTGTTGTTGTGTTCAGTGGGATCACATAGTGATAAAGTGGGATCATTTTGGCATTTCAGAGTTGCTGTGTGTGTCATAACACAGTCTTTAAAATGTCGGAGCCCTGTGGAATAGATGGGCCGGATTCTTAGGAGGTGCAAATCCCTAGAGCCGTGATGGCTGCACGCACTTACACCACGTGAAGCTTCTGCCCCTAGTCTAGACCATAAGCAACATAAGTTTTAGTGGAAATAAGTTTAATTTTAAATTAAAAAATGTGTTTTTGTAAAAACTTCATATTTTTGTTTACATTTATATATATATATATATTTTTTAAAGGTGTACTTGTGTAGAGAAAGGTTGGCCTTTGCTAACTCCCTTTGCACAAAACAGCACAAGCCCCTACATGGCTGTGTGTGATTATTACATTAACACATCTCTATGGTTACACCACAGAAACCTTTATGTGTGAATGCATTTTTTTCCCTTAAGTACCAAGATGTTCCTGATGGAAAAAAAATGACCTCTTCTTGGTTCCCGAGATAGAGTCAGGGATGTGATTAATGCTGACTGTATTCCCCTGTTTTTCCCTGAAGACGCGCTATTAATATTTTCCAGTGATGTATGTCCTTTCACTTAACCACAAATGGGTGGTCAGCAAGGTATCTAAGCCTACATTTTGTGTCAAGAAACGTCCTTCACCGTGACTCCCCACACAGGGCCTTTGAATTAATACCCAGGGATAGGCTGGTTTTAATCCAGTGCCCTGTCAGTGCCCAGCACCTTTCCAAGAACACATAAACAGAGTCTTGATCCCATCCTATTCTTCTTCCAGTCATCTGCCATTTAAAGTGGGTTTTGCAGCCTGTGAAATGGAGAGTATTTCTATACTTAGTAGATTACTTGCTTAAGTGACAGTGGCAGGCCATGGAAAAGCCGTTCATATCAGCTGCTATGTGCTCTTTGATGTACAGCCTCGCGATATCTGTTTGCTTAGGCCTTATTTCTGGTTCTATCATTTGTTTCACTTAATTGACCCAACAAGCTGGCTGATGCTTTAAGAAGGATTCATTTCCCCTTTTCTTTGAAGCAAGAATGTTAAAAGAGCGGAAAGATATCTGTTGTCCAGAGATGGGCTTTATTACGCAAACATGTGCAACCAAATAGAAAAATACACAAAAGAAACCCCAGCATGAAAATTGGAGAAGCACAAACAAGGATACTAGTGGGTGCGTCAGAGTAAATAACAGACTCTAAAGCAAAGCTGCTCTCTGACTCTTGCATGCCACAAAGGCGCTATTCTTTGCTCCACACCAGCCACTTCCAGTTGCTATCCAGGGTGTATAGCTTCTTTATGGCCAGCTGTAGGTACCTAGGAAAGGCTGTTTTCTTCTACTAACCCCATGCCTGACTTGGCCTTTGCTTTGTGATACAGACAGGCTTCCTGCTCCTCTCCAGCATTTCTTGCTCCACGCTGCTGCTCGCTGCCTCCTTGCACTTCGCCTGCATTGCCCTGCAGCTCCTGGAAGGTGCCATCTCCTCCCCTAGTTCCTTCTCCAGAGGGGTTTCACCCCACCTGGCAGCCAGGACAAGCTCCCCACATGCTGCGACTCATCCTTGCAGCCTCCTGGGCAGAATACCTGGTCCTCAAGCTGGGCTCCATCCTGCTCAGTGTGGTAGAAACATATGAATGGAAAAAACACTTGGCATGAAGGGCTTCACTCTGCACTAAATGTAGTGTTTTTTTCACAACTCACTTTTTCTCTCTCTTTCTCTATCCACCCCCTCCCTTTCCGGTATTGTCTGTTATAATGACCTGCATTTAATTTTAAATTATGGTTTTAAGTTGCACAAGGGAAGGGGAATCTGCAGCTGAACAAGAATTTGCATGAACAGGGAGCTGCTTTTCACTGTGTGTCCTGGGAGCATCCTCAGAAGAGACCACGGCAATAAGGGAACAATGAAGACAGCTGTGAGGTAGATAGATGTTGTGTGAAAATGGTCCTGAAAGGTCTTTCATGATTCTCTTGAATAAGAGAAAATGAAATCTTGAATTTCTCAACTAGACAAAGTTGCTTTTGCAGTGGTGGAAATTTTCCTTCAGTAAAGATCCAGATGGGACAAGTCATGTTCTAAGGTTAAGTTCCTCTGGGTACTTGTGGTGCTGCACATGTAGGCCTGTGGCTTCACGACGTAATGCGTCTGACGGGATTTTCCGTCTCAGCATTCACCTTTGATATTTAAGCACTTATGTGGCTCCAGCACCAGATTACATGTTCTCTGCAGGCAATGTCATACTATTTTGCCTTGGTCTCCTCTCTGTTTCTCTATTTCCTCTCTGCTTCTTAATTCTTCATTGTTTGTCCTGATGTTAGCAGCTGAGGTTCCCAGCTAGTGTCACTTTTGCAGTATATACACTTGAGAACATGATGGCTGTAATTCATACAATCATGGGAACACATGCCCTCAGAACTTCAGTAGGTGCAAACTCTTGTTGCTGGTAGATTTGAATTGAGAATACATTTGTTTGTGTGTTGATGGCTAGACCATTAGTAACACCCCAAACAGCTCAGTTCAGTGTTTTTAAAAGCATTGGCAGTTTTGCTTTTTTCCCTCCATGCAAGGAAAGGTTTGTAAAAGTCAGGTAGGAACAAAGCAAAATTTCTCCTTTGAGGCTGAGACCAGTGTTAAGGGCTTAGCATTCAGTGGGGTTTGTGAAACTGCTCATGGTTCCTGCATGCCCCGCACAGAGATCAGCACCAGGCACAGGTTCCCCCAGCTCTGGGCAGTCCTGGCAGCATCAGACCTTTGCACAAGCTTCACAGGCAAAGCCACAAAGTCCATGCCAGAGGCACGGTCCTGTATGTTTTTAACTCTTTGCTTTAACAAATCTTTGCTTTAAAATACAAGGCACAAGTATTGCTCACATCTGTTCTAAAACTGGCCTCTTCTCCTTCCACGAGAGACTATTTTGAGATAAAATACAGTATTTCTACCTTTTTGTGATTTTGATAGAAGTAAGGGTAAATATTCTTCCCTTCTTTCTAAAGGGCTAACAGCAAGTGGCTTCCTGTACTCAGAAAATGTTCTCGAACCTTCCCTCCACCCCTGCAAGAAATATAATGTGCCCGTTGCCAGGAGGCCATTGATATCCTCACGAGGAGGGTTTAATAAATTGAAGCACAGTGGTTGGCTTCTTAGAAAAATGTCAAAGAAGGGTAGGTGTCAAGGAGAAACTATAGTAACATGCGAGGCGGAGACCGAGCACTAGCGATGTATGAGTCCAGACAAATCAATCCCTACCACAATTTGCCAACCTATAATTGCATGAAAATGAAGGTGAGCTGAAAACCAGAAAGGCTTTAAGAATAAATAAGTGAGCTGTTTCTTCAGAGGGACTATATAATTTAAGGGATATGGCCTGAGTAGATTAGGCCTAAATTTTCATTTAATTGTTTTTTACATTGCAAGTCTTGGTACTAATGAAAATGATATAATTCATTTGTGTTTATTTTTTGCCTGTGTGTGATTATTTCCTTGCAGTGTTTGCAAGCTCCAGTTGCACAGTCCATGAGAGTCAGGAAAGTGATGGTAGTTATTGTGGGCAAGCACTTCTAGCATGATGGTGATACAAATGATCATATAAATCAGCCAGCTCACGGACTGATGCAAAATAGTGGCAAATAAATAAGATTTATTTTAAACTTAGTTCACTTCAGATCATATAAATTGAATGAGTTATAAATATTAGAGATGAGGACATTTTTTTTCCTAAACATAGGCCACATGATGGGATTGATTTTAAAGTGTGCCTCCCTATTCAAATCAGCAAGGAACTCTGCCTAACAAGTGACTGGTGGCTTGATTTACCAACACTGTCTGGTCTGCCTTTAATCAGTGAACCATCTCCAAAGCAGACAGCCTCAAGGGGCAATATTAAGATTCAAACATACAAGCTGATAGAAGCCTAGATTTAGGGTTTCCATTCTTCTCATTAATATTTGAGGGGTGAAACTTGTACAAATTACAAGTTTGGACAGCTAAGGCGGCTGTGGTTTGATTTAGACCCTTTTATTCTTGAAGTACGTTGTCTGTAAATTTGAACTAATATGTTAAGGGGATTTTGGTCTCTTTCAACACACGGAGAACCAGTAGTGCTGATTTAATCTCTAATGCCAAAAGCAAGGCAGAGAGGTACGGTCCTGCTGGCGCTTTCAGAATCAATAATGTCAGCCACGGCATGAGGAGAAATGCTCATCCTCTAGTTCAGATGTCTGGGGAAAGTTTAGCTATTTCTGCCTCTCTGACTCTAGTCATTTGAAATATTTGCGATACGGGAGACATCGGTTGTGAGACTGATGCCTTATTATCCTGCTTCCCAGTGTATCTGATGCTAGAGACCTTATGTGCTCTATGTTGACCAAGGTTAATGATCCTTTATTAACTTTCTTAGATAGCACTTGAATTAATTTTTAAGCAGGCAAGATTGGAGATAAGACTACAGAAAGTAAATTTGAGCAAGGTTTGTATGAAAAATGCGCATCTTTGGGGGTTGTTGAATACAATTTATGCCTCAGCATGAAAATGACAAGCTATGTTTATGCTTTAGGAAAAACAGATGGTTATTGTAGGGTGGGGGGAGAGGAAGCACAGAGAAATGGGCTGTTTACAATGGGGACTTTAAGCATACATGAAAATTAGAAGTATGTGGGGATGAAAGTGAAAAAAAGTGCTTTGGAAGCAAACAGTCAGAGAAAGGACATGTCATTCTGCTACCTAGGTAAACTTGCAATTCAAATTCAGGTCCATTCAGATTTTCCTTTAGAAAACCATATTCGGTTTCCAAACTGAGATGCACGGAGAGATGAAAGTGTCATCTCTTCAGTGTTTTTAGATATTAAGGTAGTCCAGGAAGCTAAAACTGCCAGAAGGCACAGCTCTGGGTTAAAATTTTGTGGGAAAGGGGTTGCTGTAATTGCGATTGGAATATTCTGTGATGTAAGTAAGTGAGAGATGAACTGGTTTGATGGGAAAGAGGAAAGCCAAAAGTGTCTTAAGGCATCATCCATTAGAGAAAACATGGGGAGCTTGGAAAGCCCTGTTCAGGAGGTTAGTCTTACTACTTAACTGTTATGGAAATCCCATTAATTCAGCCAAGTTTCCCACTTACAGCTCAGTTCTTTGCCTGTGACAACGTCAAAGTGTTCAGATATCACGTCACCATCTCCAGCAAGAGTAGGGGTTTCTCGTTTGGCTTGTTCCTAGCAGAGGTGATGTCAGGCCAGGTCACTGCCGGGAAGAGAAAGGAAAGAAGGCCAGTCCTGGGGCACACGTAACCCTAACGGCTACCAGATGCATTTCAGGATACATGAAATAGGGCTCATTTCTTCTGCTCACTCAAACGTTAACTCTCTTCAATGAGAAATTAAAAGAATAGCATCTATGTGAACTGCAGAATGCAAGTTGAGATGGAGTTGACCCACTTTCTCTCTCTTCTTATGCTGCACCTCCTAAATCATGCCAGTGAAGATGGATTATACTTTCAGTCATGAGATAAACCTGTAAACTAGTTCTTGTCTGCAGCACTTGTGTATTATAGATCTTGTGTCTCCTGAAAGATGAATAATTACAGTCCCTGGGGAGATACTCTTTCGAAAATGCAGTCATCATGGATTCTGCAGTGTGGGAGAGCTGTATGGACAATGATGATAAAACGAAGAGCCGCCTTGTCCCCAACAGGCATAAAAGTGAAATGGGAAGAAAGAGCAAGTCTCATTAGATTAATGAGTGAGGCTTCCAATTTCTGGACAAGTTTCTGTTTCCCTTCCTTTGATGAAATAAATACCATTTGATGAGACTGCTAAGTATCATCAAATCAAACTGTGGCATAAACCAATTGCATATGCCTGAATTTAAAGCAGCCTTGTCCTAACATAGTGTCATACAGAAAGGACGAATCCCTCATAGAATAAATTGAACTGGATTCTCTTTGCCTTTTTTCCTGTTCGGCAATCTGTCTTCATTGAAACCTTTGTGAATCAGATAACAAAACCTAATGAGCTATGCATCATAAATCTGTAATTTATCTCATGGATGAATTCTTGCATGTGACATTTACCCTATATTTAGAATTTCAGGCATACTCATTATCCAAGTGATACATGAAAAAGAATCTGTAAGAATTCTCTTCCAACATATGCTCCAAATATAACATACAGAAATGCTATGTAGACTCTCTCCTGCTCCAGAAGCCTTTTTGGAGTAAATATTTGAAGCACATATTGTAATGAGTGTAGTGCATAGACAAAGCCACAGTAACAAGGAAAAAGAGCTTTTCAGGTACAAGGCAGCTTCTGGGGTAGATGGAAAGTTTCCTGTTCCCGTACATTTTTCTGCAGTAGCTTGTATATAAAGCTCACTAAGTAAGTGACACGTCTCTGTCTGCCTCTATTCAGTGCCACTGAACCAGGTAATTATCATAATTGGTACCGTTGGCTCTCTTATTGCCACTCTGCATGAACAGTAACAGGCATAATGGTCTTGGAGACCTCTCACCAAGAGATGTCATGCTCTCAAAAGGGAGCAGAATACAGTCAAGCTTGTATTGCCTTTGCCTGCCAATAATATTTGCCATCATACTCTATTTTACAAAGAAGTGCTTCCCAGCATACATCACTCTTTCCATGTATTGGCCTGGGATTGATCTGAGCAGAACAAAAGAAACACGTTTTATTAGCTATGCCAATCAAAATGACCCTTCCAGAAAGGTGACAATGGCTTTAAGTGTATGGAGACACTGAGCTTGATGTCTTAGAGCAAAAGCAGGGATTCTTTGAGGAGAGCTCGCCATTTTGCCTCTGGCATTTGGTCTCAAAGTGGGAAAGGCACCAGAGATGTCTTCAGCTACCTCATTAAGTGAACACGCAGCTACTCTCCCAGGAGCAGGGTAGGTTGTTTGTCACTCTTCTGCTTAAATGATATATTTCAAAGCCAATGTTGCTCGCTTCCAACAATGCCTCAACCTTGAAAGGAGTTTCTGTGAAGAAAAACTTGAAAGAATAAAGCATATTCTAGCTCTAGGAAGACAAAAGATGATCAGCATTTATAAAGATTAGAGTACAGACACAATGAGGATGCTATTCAGGACAAGTATTTAGATTTTTATTACTGCTTGTACTATTGCTACCATCAGTACTTCTGTTATTATTGTTATTATGAAGGCAAACACAAAAGCCCTATGAATATGTTCCCCAGTATACAATACCTAATCTCTCCAGAATGACAGCAATTATACAGAAATGGAAGGGAAAACAGCACTATGAAGTAAAGTCCCAGCATTTAAGCTTCATCACTCAGTCCTTGAGGAGTGGCTCTGTGACCAGAGCAAAAAAGCAAGATATATTGATTTGGCATGAGAACATAAAAAGCACATACCTGCTAGAGTGAGTTTCACACACAGAAACCAAGTAAGGTTTGTCCATTATTTATCATGTTGTATAATACAAAATTGCCTGGACTAGCATTAATAGACCGTATTTGATCTGATCATTGCACCCTTTCTGTCTACACACAGTATTTAGAATTCATATCAATATCGCATTAGGTCAGAATCAATAACAAAACTCTTTCAACTTGTGCTAGTATAAAGACCAGAGGTAAAAATACAAATCTTTTATTACACCTCTTAGGATTTAGAACTCTCTTTTAAGACCCTTAGACCCCTAAGTCCTGCTGCAGCAGTGCAATACTGTTTTGAAATGGTGTTTCTCCCAGTCTCTGCCCATGGTCCATTTTAAGGTAGTGAGCAGCCTCATGTTGCTTTGGAAAATGGCATTTAGCCATTCAGTGCTTTGCTTGTCAGCACTGTGTCATGGGGCAGGGTTCTGTCAAGCAGCTTGAAAAGGGCAATAACTTGCAGATGGGGAAAAGAAAAAGGAGGAGAAGTTTAATCCCAGGGGAAAAAAAAAAAAGTGGTTTGCACAAGGCCTCAGAAATTTTGGAGTTTTGAGCTAGTTTTGAAGAGTGAGTCTTAAAAAGAGTCCTGTGAAGAACACCTATCACCTTAGTTTTCTGGCAGGATGCTGCATGCTCGTTCTGGCACAGCTCCCTTCCCAGATGTGTACAGGCTGCTGTGGACTAAGTTCGGAGAGAAGAGAAGGCCGTGTATACTGAACTGTTGTTTTATGGGGCAATTCTGTTAAAAAAAGAGTGATAGTATTATGGGAAGAAACACTGGGATTTGGACTAACATACGGAACTTTGGTTCAGCTAAATGTGCCTGGGGTCCTCTGAATGAGCAACGAGAGTTCCCAGCGTTGGGGGTGCGAAGGCTAGAGCCTCGGAAGCTTTTGGGTGAGAGTTTCCTGAGGTGTGCGAGCGGGAGAAATGGCTCTAAACATTCCTGTGAGCTGAGAAACTGTGCTCTTTACGAGTACTCTTCCAAGAGCTGAAATAGCAAAAGCTGTTAGCAGAGCTGTGGGAGATGGCCAGAGTGGCCATAACAGAGGAGAGCAGCAGGAGGGGAGAGGGAGCGGGTAATAGAAAAAGGTCACTCCATCAGATCCAATCAGCTGTAATCCAGCCTTGCAACTTTTCAAAAATTAATAATCTCAAATTGAGAAAGATTACTGTATGAGCAGGAAAGCAACCCACCAGCCTCCTTGGAAGACTCTGAAATTGTTCTGTCTGTAGTTATACTTTGACAATCAGGTACTGCTACTCCAGCTTGCTAAAGTTTTCCTTTCTCCCTTTAATAAAAGCATTTCTTATCAGTGTTTGAAGTTTGATTATGAGAAAATGCACCACCCTTTTTTATAGGCTTCTGTGTGAGTACTCAAAGAAGTTCCCTTAAGTTTGGGGCTTGCCTCTGTGGCTGCCAACAAAGTCCTAGTAGAAGGGATAGATACACCTATCCCAGCTAGTGGCTGTGTGAATGTAATTATCTGTTATTAGCTGAAAATTTTATCCCGAGGAAGAAATGAAAATATTAAAATGTCAGGAAATGCTATTGTCCCTCTCCGTGCCCGATGGGTGTAAAAGGTCTCCATGGAGCAGTCCTGTGAGGGTGGTCTCCATAAGAGGGTCTTACCAGGGCCATTTCTCCATTGGCCAGGCCAAGAGGATAGAGCTCATTTTGGCCCAAGACTGCTGTCGTCTCCCAGCAAAATCTCAAGACCACAGTGTCACAGTGTAGTATTCTCAAAGCACAGAGTATTCTGCTCTAATTCCCTACATTTTATTTATGCTTGGGTACCTTCCCTGCTTTGCAGCATGCAGTGAGGGACCTACTTCCAGCTATGTCCATTAGGGCTCACAAGGGAGACTCTGAGATGTCACTTTTCTGAAGGCTGGCTGCCAACTAGAGGGCTTCTATGCCAGACACGGTACACCAATGGACTGGTTGGTCCATGCTGTGCTCCTACAGACTCCACATCCTATAGGCTCTTTCATCCTCAACATTTTTTTGGAGAGCTCCTAATCAAGTGGAATAGGGGCACTGAATTCCTGTTCAGTGTGGAATATCTGTGTGATGTAGCCTGCTTTATCAATATATAAAATATTAACATGCCAGGTGTCATCATTATAGATGAAGAATTAACATGCAGAAGGATGGGAAGAAAGGGAGATTGGAGGAGAAAGGATGGTTTTGCTAGGCAGGTAAATTCTGAAAACTTTGGAGTGAGGACCAGAGTCCTGGAGCCACCAAAACTGTGTTTCTAGGAAGGAATGTTCTCACATTGCTGTGTCCTGCTGTTTAGGGAAGAAGTAGCTGAACATTTTATTCTGTTTTGTTCCTAGTAAAATCCTGATTTCTCCCTGCTGTGACGGCTGTTGAACTCCATCCTACTCTACAGGCATCATAGTCTCCTTTGAAACAAAAGTACTTGGGTTTATTTGTGTTTCAGAGGACACTAGCCTCCTAATGTATTTTATCAAAATCAAGTACTAGCTTGTAGAAATAAAGTAGGATCCCACAGGTAATCTTCCTATGCTTGATTGTGTAAAAGGCTTTGCCATATCATGATGCACCTCCTTGCCCCCCTTGTCGAATCTGCAAGGTAAGGAGTATATCTGCAATATTTAAGGACATGTCAGAAGAATTGCATAGTGACAGAATAATTTTAAATACTGATTGGCATGTGTGTGCGCATGTGCGCATATGCATGCACCCGTCACCCTTGCCTCCTAGACACAATATACATGAGGCCCGCTCGAGTGTTTATCAATTCTTTCCACTGGCTGAGCCTGAGAAAATGCTCTTGAAGATTACTGGGTAGAGATGCGTCCTGTGGAGGTAAAGGGCATAAATGCTTTGACTGCATTTTGCGTGCATATATTTATCCCGAGTAGGGTTACACCAATTGTTTTAGCATCTGAAATCAGCAGCTGAAGAATTCTCCTATCTGTCCGAACATCTAGATCAGGGAACAATTTTTATTTTGACTTCAGTTTGGTACGGTTCACTAAAGGAAGAATTTAAGATAGTAAACTTGGTACCAAGTACGTATAGGCTAGGTTCTGCAGAAAGATGTGCAGTAAAGAGTGAATAACACCACCCCGGGGAGCCACAGGGAACATTAATTCATAGGCTCTTCTGCTGCCTGCTGCTTATCCTATCCCCAGTGGAAATACTTGAGGTCACCGAAGAGGTGAACCCTTATCGCTTCCCTAGAGCTCGGCAGTCACTTTGCATCGCTCCGCTCCAGCTGGGGCAAGTCCGGAAAGTCCTGGTAAGGAATGTGAGTGTCAGGAGCACCAACCTGGCGGCAGCTGAGTTATTACAGGAAAATGGAGTACAGTACTTGCGATGAGCCTGGGAAAAGCCAAAGGGGAGCATCATTAAAAGGTGCACTGTTACGGGCGCTTTACAGCTAACGAGACTGATGCTCCCTGAGGAGAGCAGAGCACTGTCCGAAGCTCTCTCTCACTTGCCTAAGACGGATCAGCCAAGGAGATGCATGCTAGAGAAGGGGAGAGACGAGATTATTAGCAAAAGTACCGACCGATATCAGCTTCACAGGCAGCATCCACCAGGTAATTTATGACAGTGAAGGAAGGGAGGTATGTACCGTGGCAAGTGTTTGTGTAACAGAAGGGTAGTTCTGCAAAACAGGCACGCTAATATGAAAAATGAGAGATGAGGAGATTTTTACATTTCCATAGTTGAGGAGATTTGAAGACATGGCTCATTTTTTATTTTTAGCACTAACTTCTCTATTAACTCTTTGCAAGCATTTGATTGCCTCTACAAAAATATCTCTCCTGATTTCTTCTTGTCTGCTTCCTTAGGAAGTGAGCCACTTAGACCTCCATGGTGTCGGGTTGATGTTTGACATGTGTAAGCATTTGGGAGCCAAAAGTAGCCCTACGCCACTTTTCTGTATCTCTGACCCTTGGGCTGGTTGAGAGACAAACTGACATCAAGTCAGTGTACAAAATAATTGCCAGAGCAGCACATTTAGAGCAAGGTTCCTTCATGAGGGTATATACACTGGCAAAAATTGCAGCTCTTCACTGTTCAGATCCTGCTTTTCTTTTGAGGTGTTATGCTAACCTGAGGCAGCTTCCTAAATAAGATATGCTAAGTGTTTGGGGATTCAGCCTTCTAGAGTCACTAGAAACAAGTATGATGATTTTCTCTCAGTGGCTTGGGAATGCTCAGCCCAGCTCCACTGCAGACCAGGGCAACGTTCAGAGAGCTTCCTCATGCAGCCCTGCAGCTCTGAGCAGGGAAATCTAAGCAGCTTCCCCGGCCCTGCTAATGCCTGTGCTGTTATAGAAGAGGAGCAGAGGATGTGTAGTCCCCATACTCAGGCTCTTTATGGATGGTCAGAAGAAAAAGATGCCTTTCCCATCCTATTCTCTGGTGCTCCCGTGCTTTTTTTCCTAGCAAACTGAAAAAATAAAAAAACCACACAGAACTCTTGGAGCCCTTCCTCCTTGTGTGTAGCATTCCCTAAGTCTTCTGAGTGTGATTTATCCCATTCTGAGATAGGGGTTCAATATAGGCTGCCCCTTGCAGGTCTGTCTCCCAGTTGACCATGGAAGAGGTGGCTCCCTGGGGGACCTCAGGTTGAGCTGGCTAATGTGAGGTGAAGCCCAATCTGCAAAAAGTGTCCGTGCCTTCTAAACGTAATGCCCACCTTGGGACCACAGGGGCAGTGATGGGGCAGGCAATGGGAACCACATCTCACGGATATTGTGAGGCCCACAACAACTGAATCATCCCGTGGAGAGTGTGGGGCTGCTTTGTAAGTCTCTAAGAGTAAGGTGTGTGATGGGGTGACGGAGGAGCTTACCATGGGCAAACAAACATTGGTTTAGTTTAATAGCAGAGCTTTAGGAAACTAGCTGCAAGGCTGCGGAGTGCCTCAGTTGCAGCGGCCGGCATGGCCTCTGCATGGCCTTGGCATGGCCAATGGAGGAGACGGAGGTGGGAGGAGGCCATTTCCAGAGCCCGGCTGCAGATTTCTTTTACCAAGTCGCAAGATACTAGAGATACCGGCCATTAAAGGGTGAGTTCCCTGAGAGGGAGAACCACCCATCGGCAACGGAGCTGTCTGTGGGGAAGGACCGACAGACGGACAGACAGACTCCCACCAGGGGCTTGAAGGAGCTGGGCACGCATCAGCTGCTCAGAGGAGCAGCTGACCCTGGACCGTGACATATCCTATACCGTGATCCCTTTATACACCCATTTTTCCATTCTTCTAATTGTCTTTGTCATCTGTTCCTAGGCCCCTGCTATTTTTACCATTATTTTTGTCTCTTTCTGGAGCTGAGATGACCACAATGGGACACAGAGCTTCAATTTATATAACGTTGCAAAAACAATATTCTTCATAGAGCCCGGGACAGTGATTGCTCTTTTTGACCTCCATATAATAAAATAGCAGAGGTTCTGAGAGAGCTGCCTGAGCCTTTTAGATAGGTCGTTGCAGTTAATTTGGGGCAAAATGCTTTATTTTGGTGTGTATTATCTTGCCACTCGGCGCCCATTGTCCTTGCTTTTTTGGGGTGCAGGTATTAGTGCAGGAGCTGGTGTTTTCAAATTGAGGACCAAGACCTGGCCATGGCCTGGCAGCAAGGTGGGATAGGTTGGGATAAATGGGATTGTCACTGTCCTCAGAAAGCCATGGGGACACATTGCAGGCAGACAGCACTGGGGTTGACATGGGATGATGTGGGAAATAGCCAGGTGAGGGATGCAGATCCCAGGCAGGGATCCTTGAGTACAGCAGCTCCCAACCACACTGGTCCCGATCCCACGTGGGATGAAAGCGGCAAGGAGTGATTTGATTCTTCTGCTCCCACACATGTCCTCCTTTCTTCCCTCAGCCCCTTCCTCTGCTCCTGACTCCTTTTCCCAGTCCACACTTCGTCCTACACTCATCTTCCCTATGATGTCAAGAAAATGGAAAAGCGGGTAATGCCCAGAAAAATCAAGACTCTTGTCGTAGCTGCCGATTCCAGCAGTGACTCATGCGCTGCTGCGAGAGCTCTCTTTTATTGCTCATTATAAAACAATATCTCCTAATAGGGAGGGTGCTGTGCCCCGTGCCGCCACGCAGAGGACATTTGGCCTGGAAATCTGCATGTGATTTATAGGCCGGCCCGCGCGCGCGGGTAATGATGGTGTTGGCCGCCTGACAAATTGCGGGGCCGCGCGCGCCTGACCTCCTCCGCGGCCCCGCGTGCTGTATCGCCTCTCCCGGGGCTCGTCCCGACATCCCTCCTGCAGCTGCCCCTCTGGTGCCGCCCCGGTTTACTGCTCCACAAAGGTCCCTCCTGCCCCGGCCCCTGGGATTGCGCTGTCTCCACTGCAGCCATGTGTGGGTTTGGACCATGTCTCACGTTAGCATCAAATGCCTTTTTTTTTTTTTTTTTTTTTCACATCTAGCGATGCGATCTCTGTACTGGTGGTGAAAAGGGGCGCTTCAAAGCCTGCCGAGGAGATACCGAGCTTTTGCTTCCAGCCCTGAATATTCTGCAGATTTTGGACTTCAAAGCTGAGACCTTCTTCTATCTATAGTAAAGTTATTCTGGACGTCTCCTGAATCATTCTGGATTGATTAAGTTTTATCTTTCTCTCCTTCTGCACTGTATTCTGTTCATCTTACAGAAGCCAGGGCTTGAAAAGTAGCGAGATCTAAAAATGGTCCCAATAAATTTTTTAAAGTGTTCTCAAGCATTGCCAAAATAATTTTGCTGTAAAATATGCAGCATATATTCTGATTCAGGTACATGCTTAACTTCCCCTGGATTTTGGCGCAAGTTAAGTACTTAATTGCTGAATAGTAATAGATTAAGCACACATTTAAACACTTCACTGAAGATGGGCCATACAAAATACATGATGTTGTGCAACCAGCATTTTTATTTGCCCATTCAGGACTGAAAGGATAGAAGTTCACTGGTGGCTTTGGCACTCGTGACAAAATAAAGCATCTCACACGGAGCAAACTGCATCCTATCACACTATCAGATGTCCTCCCAGGCTCCTTCTAGTCTGATTGTTTATCTGGGCCTCACTATCACAGCATTTAGACAAAACACTTCATCAGATATCTTTGTATCCTGGTGTGATAGTAAATGACCTCAAATTATAGTGCTATATTGTCAAGATTTCTGCTGTAAAGATGCTCATATTGCTAGAGCGCATTAGTAGAAGTCAATCCTTGACATATATTCTAATTGGTAGGTTTTGATTTTAATTGCTAACCAATTGTAAATGTCAGTTTTCACCCTGCTTCTCTCCCTCAGATCAGCTGGTTTTGATTTCTGATGATTTGCAAGCTTTCTTTTTTCCCTCTCTCGCTTCCTTCGTTTCTCTTTGGTTAGAGAGTTGTTCCATGTCCCCTGCCTCCCGCAAAGCAAAGGCATCCCTAGCAATCCTGAACCTGCACATTGTAATCACTATCAGTAATAAAATGTCAGAAAATGACAATTTAAACAGTTGCTTTTCCGTAGAAATAAATGCTGGATCCTCCCCAGCAGGCAGACCGGGCTGCGAGCCTGTCCATTGGGAGGTCTCGTGTTTCGCAGGGTGATTTACCTGTCTGATGTTCCGGCTCGTTCTCCATCATAAAATAAAAACATTTCACTTGTCAAGTATCTTTGGTTTTGGGGGAGTATCTCACGCTTGCACTGCTGATGCTCGTTAATACTCAGGTGCTTCTCCTGCAACTGATCTGGCAGCTCCCCACATGGACTATCCCAGAGAGATTTCCCAGTAACTCACGGAAGCATCTCAAAAGCTTGGGGCCTGCACAGCAAAAAGATTTTATTTTTATTTTTCTTTACTCAGTAGTGCTACTCTACCCTGCACTTGAGAGTGCCACAGGTGGGAACTGGGGCAGAAAGACTCAGTTTATTCCTGTTCTTTCTATTTCAGAGGTAGAAGTTTATTACCAGCTTTTACCTGCTTTAAATACCCTTTTCCTGAACCATCATGTGTAGCCTGTTTTGCTCAGGAATCTGAAAGCTATTTTAAGGTATGAGATTCCTGACATGCAAATAAAGGTGGATTTATGCATCTTGTTCTGAAAAATCCTTGCCATTCAGTTAATCAGTCAATTATTCATTTTGCACTGTAATTGTACCTGGGGTGTCACTCACCATCTTGAGGTACGTCAAATGAACCGATCTCACATTTAAGAACCAGTCAACACTATAACATAGTTTGCATAATAATAGTAATAATTGCATAATAATAATAATTCCATAATAATGCAATTACTATGACAAAGATTTTGCTGCACGGGTTTTGACAACACATATTTTTTTTCCTATGTCCTAAAGTGAAGGGACAACCACAGTAATTTAAACAGTAATGTTTCTCCTCTTGTAGTTTATACCTGGGGAACAGGCGCACAAAGCAAACTGAGCAATTTGCCTATGTTTGTCCAAGAGGACACTTCCCAAAGTGCATTAAAATGTGGAGGTCAGTCTAGCTCATCCTCCAGCACATGTTGCTCACAGCAAAGAGCCCCAATGGGATGCAAAAGGGAGCACAAAACTGATTCAGCAGAAGCCAAAATGTTCCTGGAGCTCAAAACTGACATAGACAGAGTAACAGGACAAGCTAGATGGGGAGTAAAGTACAGAGATACCAGAAGAGCAAAAATGGCTAGTGACAATATGAAACCACTGCTTTCCTTGCTCAAATGATGCACCAATTAGTGGTTGGTTAATCTCTAATACAACATATGTTTTACCATTACAGTGATATGCCAGGACAACGGGCATCAGTATTTTGATAAGTGATTGAACTTTCAGCAGCAAAGAGGAAAGGGAGAGGGAGATTTTTATTTTCAAAGCAAATAAAGAGACTGGCACACATTATGGCCTAAAAATTTAATTTCCTATCTTGTCCAATTATATTAAAGCCCAACCAAATGACTCTTATGTTGGCTGAAGATCTTACGGTATGAATACTCGATTGAAAGCTTTTGCATTATAGCAGCTTGACGAATTACCACCCATCTGGTAAACCATCATATCTGGCCTCCTGTGTGCTATTATCCAGCCTTGTATAGTGCATTAAAGCACATCAGCACTGGTGGGTTCGCTGTTCCCTCCGAGGTGCTAATGCTGATGGTTTGGATGGGTGACAGCACCCTTTTGGCACGGGGTAGGAACACGCAGCCGTCTCCTGAGCTCCTGAAACGTGTGGCGACGGGGACTGTCAGTTATTGTCAGATCTTCACCTTCTGCAAGCTGGATGCTGTGAAGTGAGGACGTGACGGGGCCGCAGCTGAGAGCCTTTCCAGGACCCAGTGATACCTCTGGCAGACATGTGCAATCTGCTCCATGTGCCTGAGGTAGCTAGCTAGTGTCTTCTGAGGCACAGAAGACACTACGGAGTCATTGTATTGGACAACAGGTTGGTTCATTGGACTACGAGTACTACTCACACTGATTTGAATTACTCTAAAGGTTTGGAGAAGGTCTTTAATTTGCAGATTTCACCTGACGTTAGCCCGTATGGATGCTGTTGATGTAATTGGTTACCTGCCTTAATAAGAAGGGCCAGTGCCTTGGTATTCTTGTAGCATGCATGTCCAGACTGAATATCAAACATCAGGATACAGCAAGACAAGAAGAGACAGTGGCCCTGAAGACACTGATCCGAGCTACAGGACTCTCCCAGAACTGTGCGTGTTGTTTTTTTTTTTTTTTTCTTTCCTTTTTGCTATAGACACAATCAAATATGTCAAATTGCAGCTAAAATGTAAATGTTAGCAGCCAAGGTCACCTTTCAAGGGATGCTGACTAGCGTGCCCCAGGCGGGCCCCATTAGTGCCGGCACTGACAGCACTGCCACCACCTCCTCCTCCCCCTACCCTGCGCTCTGCAGTGAGGAAATATTTCAGCAGCTAAAGCCTTTCCTATCCGATGCTAAAGAGCTCTTCCCTCCTCCCAGCCAGCCGAGGCTCAAGTTTAATAAAAATCCTCATTAGTTGTCATCTAAATATGCAGGAGGCCCATGCCAAGCACCGCGGCTGAGTTCGGGAAAGCCAAAGCAGGTTGTAATTAAAGATGGGGCCAGAGCAACACCTTGGTCACAAGCTCACACCTTGTGGAAATTTGGATCCAAGAACTGAAGGCCATTGATCAGGGCTACCTTTTCCCTCAAAGCTCTGGGTACTACCTGGCAGGGCACTCATAAACACTTCAGAGAGACCCTTTAACTCAGCCGCTCTCTGCAACAAAGTGGAGATTCTCTGGCTGCCTCATTTTAATTAAGAGATGGGAAGCTTTAATTAATACAACATGACAGCGAAAATATAATCAGTAGCATGGCCCCTGTTGCTTGTTCGCATGTTAATTTCACATTCTGCATGCTTTTTTTTTTTTAACACATTTGTTTTTTAATTTTGTGCTGTTATGCTTGAAAGCCTGTAGCCACAGCGAGGAAGCTTTCCTGAGCAGCCTGGGGGAACTGGGTGTTAATAAGTGCCGGCTTTGGCACCTGAGGAACCACTGGAAGCGCTCAGGGATTATAAGGCAAACAAAGTAGCTGGGTTTTTCTGTTAACATGATCATTAGTCAAGGAGTGAAAATCAATGACATTTTATATCACTGTCTTTAGGTTTCAGGGTCAACAATATACCAAGACATGTGGGATCAACCAGACATACATTTCTCAAGGCTAGCTTTTTTTTTCTTTAATGAAATTGCTAGCGTGCAAATCTGCAGCAAAGAAGGGCCTCATATGGCTGAGAGGTCTAGAGCACAAGAGAGAAATCCTGAGTCTGAAACTGTACGGCCAGTATCACTCATCTTCCCTTGCAATGTACACTGTGGGCAAGGCAGAGCTGTTCCTGCTTTCAGTGTGTTTAAAGGAACAGGAAGGAGCCAAGTTCCACTCTAGCTGAGCAGAAACACTCTGATACTTTCATAGTGAAGCTTCATTTCTGTCTGGGATAGCCCACGAGTTGCAAATCCCATTGACTTTCAGCAGGAGAGATGCTGCTTTCAAAAAATGAAAATGGACCTTGAACACAGCAGCACATTTTCACTGATTCTCCAAAACAGAGACTCCTGCTAGTATCTTCCTGCTGACAGAGAGGCCTCAGCTGGAGGCAAATCAAAATATGGGCCTTATGGTCACTGGAACCACTGGAGCTCTCCTGATAGTTCATGACTGGCAGAGCTCATATGGTTGATTCACTTGGCTGACACAACCAAATGCAAATATCTGATCTACACATCTCTCTCTTCCTTAAGGCTACTGGTATGGGACAGACATTTCATCTCACCTAAAGGCTTCAGGCAGTTAAGGAGCACTGAGCACAGTGAGCTTCTCAGGTGGCCTGTTTGAACACAGAATTTGCACTTCTGACGTTACATGAGATGGTTTCCATGTATGACATATTCATAATAAGGCTACTAGCCCCGAGGCCAGACTCCTGCCTTGAAGTTTTCAAGGAGTTCTAGCAGATGGTATTTAGACTAATGATCTTCAAATACAGAACTTAAAAACTGAGATATTTTTGCTCTGATTTTGCTGATTCAGTTAGGGTTAGAGCTACTAAAAGCATTTTTCAATTGAGTTTATCTTTGGCCATGTTAAAAGTAAATGCATTAACATTCAGAAAGGTCATGAAAACTTCTGAAAAACTCATACCTGTTTCTCAGCTGGGTCTGTTTGTGAGTAGCACCTAGAAAACTCTGAAAAGTCCATACTGGATTTTAATAGTTATTTTGCTAAATGGCATCTGTGTGAAAAAGTAATCCAGAAAATCTTACAATCGCCTTGTAGATTCATGGGTTTTCATTTCTCAATGCACCATCTGTCAGCTCAAGGGACACAGAACGAAGAGCAAGTTACATTTGCTATGAAACCTCAGCCAGAGCTGCAGTTCCTGCAATGTCTGTAGATCTGGACAACTTTTGCCTGAAACATTGTAACAAGCTCTAGTCAACCACGCGATCATAGAAATTTCAGTTGCTCGTAGCAAAAAGTATTGTGACTACTGGTGATGGCAATCCTATGATGTTGAAAGCATTGGTGAACTTAAACAACCTCCAGAAAGTAACTGAGAGAAGAAATCAGAGCTGATGAACAAACATTAATATTTCCTCCGATTGTGTGAGACTCCTGTGAAGATTTACATAATTAATCTTCAGCAACAAAACATTTATAATGCAGTTTAATAATCTGGGTGATAGACAGGTCGTGTTAATTACCATCTTGCTTCCTGGTTTTAAAAGCCTTTGTTTCCCCACTCTCCACATAGACGTGCACAGCTTACATCAGCTTGAAGACAGCACAGCGAGTTTGCAGATGATTAATGCCCATGCGCTTGGCACGAGCTGAGGATCTGTGAGACACAGGCCCAAGCTCTTGCCCTGCCACAGGCTTCATGCATGACCAAGGGCCCACGGTTTGGGGCCAGTTCTGCGTTGCTGACCTCTCAGGTGCAGGTTCGGTCAGATTTCTTCTTTCTCCTACAAATAAGCAGCCTATTGTGGGGCTCTGTTCTAAACTATAAGTGTAAAACTCTTATGTATGTTTTCTTTTTCTTTCTTTCTTTTTAAAGGTACCTTTCTGAAAGGTTGTTTTTGTTAAACCCTATTGTGCCATAGGTCTGCTGAAGTGGTATTAACTTCTTGCAGGAGGAGGGAGAGTGGAAATACACAGCTGGAAGGGAGCTTTTGGCCAGCATGAAGAGCTTTTTTGACAGCCTGACTGGTAGGAAGGCTTTTGTAGCATGTATGTGAAAGGTAAGTGTAGAGGAAGGATTTCAAGGACAACAATAAGGTGGTTTTTAGACCTGTTTGGGAAGACGGTGTTTGAAACTCCATGGGGAAGAGCACAAAAGGTGCCTGTTTGAGATTCAAGGGGATAGTGGACATCAGATTCACAGGCCAACAGGAGACAGAAATCATCTTTTCTGTACTGAAAAGGAGATGACAGTGCAGGGACAAGTGGACTTTTCACACAAAAGACCAAGGACAGCGGATGGAGAGATTCACCAAGAGGGCAGACATGGCCAGACACGCGGGCTGTGAACATGACGCTGCAGCAGCGCTCCAGGAGAGTACTGGCAAAGCAAGACTGTGTTAAGGCAAGAGAAAAGGATGCTGCACTACTGGGACCTGAGATAATAAAGCCTGCTTGAGAGTTTTATTTATGGAGCTGGATAAGAAGGCCTGGATTGTACTTTTATTATACAGAGAGGAAAGGTGAGACTTTCAGGGCGGGAATGGATATGAGGCGTCAAAGAGAAGCTCACATCCAGACTGCAAATTTGTTGCAGGATAACGATATTATGCAGTTGTTCAAGGAAGGAGCTTGCAGGAGAGCTTGGGCTTTGATAGGAACTGCTGTGTTACAGCCTGGCACGGTACCCCTCTGTGAACGGCTGCAGACACTGTAGTTTGGGCAGGAAGAGATCGGTGCTGTGCAGAAAGGAGATCCACCAGTGGAGCAGAGAGCCTGCTGCTGAGTGGTGTTTGCAGGGCTGCGAAAGGACCCACAGAAATCAAGGTAAAAAGGGGAGTGTGTGATGAAGTAGAAGGCATAGGGCAAGCCAGGGAAGAACCAGCTTAAACTGCTGGATCTTATAAACACTGTGAATGTAATACACAGTCTGGTACAGTTCACTTCCGAGGCGCGTGTAGCCATGTTTTCTGTCTTGGTGGCTCAAACCCCCTTTTATCTTGAAACACTGTCTCAATAGATTCAGATATAAAACCTATGTCTAGCGGGGTCCCCTCCCACAAGTACAACAAGGGCTTTCAAGGAAAAATTAGGGCGGCTGGGCGTCCGCGGGGCGAAGCCTGTTTGGCCTCCTTGCACGTGCGCCCGGCAGGCTGCGGGCCGCAGCAGCGCTGGTCCATCCCGCCGCCCTGTGCTACCTCAGCATCTCCGCACCAGCGCAGAGTAAGATGAGCAGGATTTCTTTCTATACGAACTGGCATCTTGGCATCACGCTGAGTATTGTATAATGCTCTTGGGAAAAGGCTTTACAGCACAGACTCTGATGCCTGAAAAGGATAGGGAAAAAAAAGAAGAAAGAAAGAAATCAAATAGGGATCTCGATAAATAGAATTTCAGATCTTGCATAATATCATTCAATGGCAACAGCAGGTGTTTGACAGTACTGTGAACTTCCTCGGAATGGGATGCTGCCAACATGGCTGTGATTCAGTGCAATGATTCAATGACTGCAGGACGGTATCCTGCCAACCAGCCTTCCAGCAGAAAACCGTTCACCCCACTGCAAACACTGCCAGTCCATTAGCATTTCAGATTCAGTGTATCTGCATGTCAGGAGAAGGCATGCAGCCCCTGCAGGGAATGGAGGGAGGAAGGCAGAGAGAGAGAGAAGGAGGGATGGAGAAAATTTCCATTTTCTCCTGGGGAATAAAAGACAAAATTATCAGCTGCAGTGTTATCTCTGAAGAGGGGCAAAGGATATGTTTTCTTTAAAGCACAGATTTAAAAAAAAAATGGCTTCCCTTTACGCTCCAGCTCTGCTTTTCCTTCCTCCTCCAGCGAGGAGCCTTGGTTATAATCAGGCAAGAGATTCTCATCAGCTTTCACTTATGCCTGCTAAACTGTGCAGAAATACTACCCACATGGTAAGAACTGCAACGAACTCAAGGAGCCGTTGTTACCATTCCCTGCACAGATATTTTTTCAGCTGTCACCTCCAGCTGAGCAAGCACCTTCTGCCCTCCTTGTGTTCCTCCCCATCTGCGCAGGCACAGAGCCTCCTGCGCCCCTGCAATACGTATGTGCATGTGCAAACCCGTAGCAGCTGGAACGTTCCCCATGTGCTGAAGATGGGGAGGCTGCAGCACGGCCTCTGGAGAAGTCACGGGTGCAAAAGACACCGAGCCCGGCCGAGCCGTGGCCCTCCACCTGCACAGCCCGTCAGCTGGACAGGGCTCCGCGCAGCGAAACCCCCTCAGGTAAACATGCATGGCAGGAGCGAGTACAGTTCTGCTTAACTCTCCTCTCGCTCCATTTTTCCGTTGTGTAGCCCCAAGAAAATTGAGACTGGGGCTGAGAAGCAATTCACGGCGCTGCTGCTGTAATCTCTGTTACAGCACAATGTTCTCATCCTCGCCTGTCCACTCTTTTAAACCCGCTGTAATATGAATAATGATCTACTCCACTTACAGAGACTTTGTTAAATACTTTGCCTTTATCACAGGTGCTGCGTAAGGTTGGAGGATCAAAAGGGATGCTTTGAGAGTTGATTAGAGCAGGAGGGAACGGCTTAGTGGTCTAAGCACCACATTTGCAATAATTAGGCTCCCTGGAGTGACAGGTTCAAATCCTAGCAGGGTTGACTCAGCCCTTTATCCTTCTAATGTAGATTAAATGGGTTTACTGTAGTAGGGTCTTTTGGACAAGACCTTAAAACACACGCTGGCACACACACAGACACATACACTCACAAATTTTTTTACTCCAAGACTGACTTTTATAAATGTATATATCACAGGGTCAGGGCATTCCACAAATACCAAGCTGTTTGCCCAAGGATCATTTATGAAAAACATCTCCTCACTATTCTGTTGAGAATTTAGCTCTTCCCGCCAGCCTCCTTCCCAGAGGGGCCCTTTGGTGATGAAATATGCAGTGTATTGGCAGCCAACATTTGGGATAAAACAATTTGGTATAAATGTATCCTGTTACTAAACATAGCCATCAGTCTCTAATTTTTGCATTGCTCTTTCAAAATAAAGATTTTCCGTTGTACATTGCTATTCCCTCACTCAAGGGTGGAGGTACACCTTCCTTGTTGGGCCTAGCCATGAGTCAAAACAGAAGATGGACTTGCGTATCATCGCAGCAGGATGGACTCACGTATCACCACGGCAGTACTGAAGGGTAGTTGATTTCGTATTTTCTTCTTTAAAGGAAAAAAATGAAAAGGCTTTGCTAGGAGTGGCTGCTGTTCTTGTGGGAACCTCTTCCGCATCTTTAGTGCACGCGGGAACCCAAGCTCCGTGCCACAGCGCAGTCATTCAGGAGGAGCCTGCTCCTAGAGCCAGCATTTGGAAACCCTCTTCAGACCCAGGAAGAAGTAGATGAAGAAAAGGCATTTTTAACCTAATATCCCAGGGTTTTCTTTGACACAGACAATGAACCATGAGTGAAAGAGCTGCCCTTGGATGAAACTGGAGCAGATGGGGAGGTGGGAGAGGCGGAAAAGGGGTCTCCAGGGCCCAGGAGTGAGGAGAGCATATCCACAGGGAAGAAATGTCTGACGAAACAAAATGAAAGGTGCTAATGCAGAAAACACAGAAACCACACAGAAGTGGGAGAGAGAAGAGGGAGAGGAGCTGAACTAAAACACAGAAATGGCTAGAAAAATGTCACAGAACCTGAAAAAAACGGAACACTGCATTTATTCCTCTTTGGTTTTGTTCTAGTAGAGGAAGAAAGCAGTGGCGAGGTAGGCAATGGCGAGTAAAGAGCTTTCCTGAGAATGTGTGGAGAGTCCTCTTCCGTTTCTCCAGGGCCAGAAGCAGGGAGTGTAGGCCAAGCTGCCTCGTTATTTTTTAGAACCTGAGCGTTGTGTGCGTAACTCTTCTCCAACAGAGCAGGTTGTCCTCCCAACACAATTAATACTGCGAAAAAGAAGGATGGAGAGAGACAGAAAGAGAAGTATGACTGAATAGCAATTGAGTACAGCTAGCTAATTGCAGTTTCATGTAATCTCTTTCATAGCTGTTATCGTAACTGTATATATTTCCAGCCCAATTCGTCTATCTTTTCCGGCCTGCTGTCTTTGCAGCTGCCTCCTCTTCTCTCCTTCCTGATGGCTGCAAATCTCTGCTTATCGCCCATTTTCATGCTGTGTTTTGTCTGCCTCTTTGTGTTCATCCCTGCACTGGCTTCTTGGTTGCATGTGTAGGGCTCGGTGGCAGTTTCTTATTGCCTGAATGTTGTGGGAGACTTTACTCTAAGCTACTTGCTTCAGTTAGCATGTGTGACCTTTTGGCTTATTTTGTTTTTCTGGATGATTTAGTTTTACACGTGTTCACGCTAAGGACTAGTTTTGCAAACTAAAGTGGTCAATATGGATGTGCAATTGCTATGTGAGGCAGTAAGAATTAAGATGATTATTTATTTATCAATTTTCCTTTTGTATGAATGTATCCATCCACTGCATGAATTTTTCATGCAAACTCCTCTTGAAAAAAACATTCCCTCCCCCTTGGGAAGGATTTGAACTCTTCAGGGAATTTCCCAAAATTCTCATTCTTTTTTTTTAATTGAACCCCATCATGGAAGAAATGCTCCATCTACAATATTGATTGCAGAAAAACGTGCAGGCCTGTCAATCTCTCTTTTCCCAAGGCAAAACTCTCCTATTGTCCTTTTCCATCCATGTATAATCTCCACAAAGACAGACTTCAAACAGTTAAGCTTCTTTCCATTGTATTGGGACTATATGTAGTGCTCCACTTTACATTCACATTTAACAGGTTTCAAGCTTCAGTGGTAAACTAGCAACGTTTTTTCCTTCATGACAGCTGTTTGACAGCTTTTGAAAATGGATAAAAAATGGAAAATTACCCTACAGAGGAAACATACCCTTCTCTCCATAGCTCAGGATGAGACATGGCTTGAATGAAATAACACACTTATTGCATTCTGGGCACTGAACATAGAATGTATCACCTCCCTCTATTCCACTTGATTTGATAATCTAGTACAATTTAGGTCCCTAATAAATTAAATTGTTCGGAAACTTGGTTCACTGCCTAAACTCTGTGCAAGGCTGTCCTATTTAATGATGCCTTTCTTTCTTTCGATGTTTTATCTTTGGGATAAATAATTCAGCCTAATAAACCCTGTGATGTGCGAGGTTAATTGACACTCACAGTAATTCTCAGTCTCTGTGCAGCACCCATATTTGTCTCCACTTCTCTACTCTACCCTCACTCAATTCCCTTCTCGTCGAGGCTCACCGATCCAGTCACCTGTGTTGCCAGAAAACGTGATCATTGCAAACATGACGGCTGTTCCTGAACACGCAACAGCCCAGGATCTGTTCGCTCCTTCTCCCTCCCCTAAGTGGTTGCTCCAGTGATTTCTGGGAAAACTGTAGGGAAGGAAGGCCTGGAGAGAAATATAAAAAATACATATATTCAAAAAAGCGTATTGGAAAAAAATATTGGGAAAATCCACAGATATGTTATCTGAGGGGTTTGCTCATAGGTGATGTGTCTGGCTGTACAGCTGGATGACTACATTCTTATTAATTATTAAATCATTCATATGGTCCTCATCCCCAAGCCTGAAATTATTGAAAAAAAAAAGTAATTGGAAAGGATTTAGCCAATCCCATCCCTTGTGTTTGAGGGTTATATAATAGATACCTTTACAAGCTCGCTCACTCTGTCTCTTCTTGCTTTAAGGCTAACACACAGTTTATTGGGTATCAATAAAACATAAGAATTACTCCTGGTATAACAATAGCACCTCTTTATAACCTTCAGCCTGCTTAGCTCCCAGGAATAGTGTGTTAATGATGGTGCACGGGATTTTAGACAGATGCTAGAATGTTATGCTAGGCTGGTAACTGCATCTCTTGGATCAAACACAGAGTTCGGATGACTCATACATTTTACTAATTTATAAGAGCAGTCTTCCTTGAAATCCCAGTGTAAATACTATAGCCCGTTTCTCTGTGAGCGAACGCAGCCTTGAAGTCAACAAAAGTAACGGGCGCTCTGTGTGGAATAACAAGTTACCTGCATATTCTCTTTCATCCCCCAGATGGAATATTTGAATTGTGGGCTTTTTGTTTTGTTTGAAGATTATATTTTTCCCAGGCACTGTAGGAGCACGAGGGCCACGTAGCCTGAAGCGAACCACAGGACACGGTGCAGAACAGCACACAAAGGCAATGATTAGAAGAACTGAGCCTCACTTTTGTGAAGAAAGAGAGAGGTGGGAATGTTATTGCAAACCTGACAATCTGAATGCGTATAATTCTCAAACTTTAAATTATGGTTCATTTATTGCACTCATTACTGTTTCCTTTACTGAAGTGTCACTAAACAGGATGGATATCATATTTGCACCTGTCAGCAGTGACCCACTGAAGGAAACGAGGCTTTTAAAAGTCAGTCAGGCCTCCATGCATTTCCTTTTCCACTTTGATTGAAGAGGTGGTTGCATGTAAGTGTTTGAAACTTCCTGGCTTGCATCGATTTTTGACATCCCCCGGATTAGTCTGTGCAAATAAAGATGTTCATGCACTGGCATGTCCAGACAAAAAATATCAGATACCCCATTATAATTTCTAAAGTGGGCAAACCTGAGAGTGCGAGACAGCTCTAAAGCCTCAGGCTGAAATATCTGCTTTAGCTGAGCGCAGGAGCACATCCCTAAATTGTTTGAGCAAAGCCATTTTTGCAGTTTATTCCAAGCATCTGCTGCCTTGCCATGGACCAGAGGAGCGCTGCTGTCCCCAGTGCCATGTCCCCACCTAACCCCAGAGTCCTCCTCCCAAACATCTTGGCCCATTTGCTAGTTAAATTTCTGGTCTAAGTTAACATTAACCATTTTAGGTTTCTCTACATTTGGAGAGCAAAGCCATGTTCTGCTTGAGTACAACTCACAAGTTATGAGTGCAGCAACTCATCACTGCAGATTTCTGCACTGGTCTTGAGATGGGATGGGATTAACTCACTGGTTTTGTCCTTCCCCAAGGATTCTAAAGAGAAGGCAAACGGCAAGCTCGGACTGTACATCAAATCATCACCTAACTAAAAATAGGTGAGGAGTTCCCCACCACAACTTTGCTCTCCCCTGAACCGGAGCCAAATCACTTATATTGTGAGCAATGAGCTATCAGGAAGGTGCCCATGTGCAGCTGAGATGTAAAACCTAAAAGTCCCAAGTCCCATTACTGTCATTAATATCACAAACTGTGACAGTTTATGTGCTGCCAGCAGTTTTCCGAGGTAAATAGGAATCTCTTTCCCCAAGGGGTCTCGTAAGATAACTATTTCATATAGTTCCTCTTTCCTCCAACATCCCTAGCATCTCTTCAACCACATGCAGGACAGGAAAGGGGCTCTGCTCTTCCATGGTCTGCCCTCAGCATTTGCCACAGGCAGCTCAGGGTTCAGCTCTTTTTTCCTGCCCTGAGCTGATGTGGGTCTGGCACCAACTCTGGATGCCAGGTTGTCCAAGGGCTGAAACAGGCCAAGGAAGACCAGCTCATGGCAAAGGGGAAGCAGAACAAAGCTGGGCCCAGAGCAGCCTCAGACCTCCTTGACAGTACCGCTCTGGGGCTTGCTCCTCTTCTGAAAATTAGCCCCATCCTGGAGAACAGTTGATTAGGAGATGGGTTGTCCTGCCAAACTAACTATCCCAGGGCACACTTTGCAATTTAAGGCAGAAGCTCAAACATTCAGGTCAAATAGCCCTGTCTATCCCAGACATCCACATCGCACACACCCACCTCTCACTCTGGGAATGTAGCACCTCTGTAAAATAAACCATAGCCCTTCAGGTAGAGTTGGCTGTGGTTTCTTGACAGATGAATTGATTCTTTTATACAGAACCAAAGTCCAATTTGTCCAAGAAATAAAATATATATTTCCCTATGTAAAAGGTCCACCTAACATAGGGGTCTTGTCATGACCCAAAGCACTTTTAATTGTTCTTAGCAGGGTGATAACATGAGTCTGTCTTTAGGAAATGTTGACAATGCTTCTATTTTGAGAAAACCTTTCTGCAATACACATTTATAAGTTACGCTCTTATACTACCATCTTTTCTACTAATTCTCACCAAAATTCCTAACCTTAGCAAGCAGTAGCTCAGAAAGTGAGCTCTTTTACATAGACAGTATTTTGAAAGAGAGGAAATGACTGAGGGTTTCACTACTCTTACTGATTGGAGGTGGAAGGCGCCCCGGTTTTAATGAGGGACAGTGTGCTGGGTGAAGGGCCCCACAACTGAGCCAGGCAATTGGCAGCAGTGCACACGCTTGTTACAAGCCTGGTAAGTTTCTAAGTCAAATATATCATGTCTTCTAATGACTCCCTTTCAAATTTCCTTTGAAAAGACATTTGCCTGTCATCAGGATACATATACTAAGGTTTTAAGGACACTGTTGGTCTCCTAATTCTTTCTACGAATGAATTACTATGACTCAAATATCCATTGCAAACACTGAATTACTCTTTCTGATTTTTGGAAGTGCTGGTCACATACAATCCTCCCCAAAGCCAGTATGGACTTGGAAATGCTCAGATTCCCTGAAAATCAGTCTTGTGTGCACACAGATAAGCAAACACCATTAATATTAGCTTGTTTCTTCATAATGCGCTAGATGGTTCAGAAAACCCAGAGCACTGAAGAGTTTCTTACACACATAAAAAAGGCAGAGGCTTTTTTTTCAGAGCTTAGAGTAAGTTTTTCAGAATTTATAATAAACATGCAAACAGACAGGGTAAAAGAGAGAAAAAGATTCACAAGTAGAAAAATCCTCTGGCAACTATGATCTGGGGATCCAAATTCATGCTGGGGATCATTTCACGTGTAGGCCAGGAAGAGTGAATCCAGCGGAGGGCCACTGTGGTGTTCAGGGCCTGGGGCAGACCATGTATGAAGAGAGGCTGAGAGCTGGGTTTGCTCAGTCTGGAGAAGAGAAGCTCTTGGGACATCTCATAGCTATGGGAGACTAAATCCCTTCCAAACCTAATATCTTGTGATTCTCTAAATGGCCTGACTATAATCAGCTTGTTATCTATTAGCTGACTGTACTAGGAAAGCAGGGTTTTACCAATGCCTGAACACAGATGAAAGAGTAAAAGGAAACGGGTGTAGCTCAGGAAAAAGATATTTCAGCTGCGGTAGGCAACATGCAGCAAGCAGCAGGGTTCTGCAAGAGAAGTGGACAAAGTGGTCAAGCTATAGTCTTTACCAGGAGAAGATCATGTGAGAAGGGAGCAGGGCTGATAGGCTTGTGTGTATACACACATATGTACTTAGTGGGACTTGCATTAAAAAGCAATCTATTCCCAACAAGAACAAAGAGGGTTTCTTGTTTTGAATGACCAAAGCCTTGATGCTGTTCCAAAGCATGAGAGCAGCATCCTTCCTCAGAAAGTCATCAGCAGTCCCAAGTGGCTATTTCTGCTTTTATAAAGAGACGCAGAAAATGGTCTGTGAGAGAAAGGGAAAATGAAGTGTCTCTTTGAAAGAAAACAATGTGCCAGAAGCAACCCTTTAAACACAAACGCTGGGAGGACTGAACTGCATTCATTTTCCAGATTTTTTTTGTATGTTTTTGCCCACCTAATATTTTCCCTTCACTTTTTTTCATCTTGAAATATTGAGTTTTACAGTGAGAAATCAGAGAACTGTAGAGGTTAGAGATGCAAGAAGCCTATTAGATCATCTGCTCCACCGCTCCTTGCCAGTGGAGAATTGCTCCCCGTGGTGCATTTTCTAGTGTTTTGCCCACTCTTGTTTTAAAAATCCTGAGTGACCAGGCTTCCACCAGGTCCCTTGGCAGCTTTGCTACAGCTGAATACGTCTTGAAAGATTTTCGTGCTAGCCAATCTGCGGTTTCAAGTTGCTAATTTCACCCCATTTGGCACTTATGTGCCCATGTAGCCTTCTAAATTGATTCCTTCCCCTTTGGCATTTCTGTCTTCTGGGTCTATATCTGCTTAGCATGGAGCATATAGTATGGGCTCACAAAGAAAAGTAAAGGCTGAAAGACCTTTACTGCTAATATATATGTTGCTTTTAAAACTGCCTTGTAAGGAAACTGCTGTAGATTCCTGAAAATTTTTATTGTTTCCCATTGTCTTTGTTCCAGTTTGTCCATGCAGAGCAATATCCCCATCTGAATGTATTGTTCTAAGCATATTTGCACTAAAATAATGTGGAAAATACGTTGCTATTGCCTTTGATACAAATATCAAGGCAGCTGCACCCTAAAATTGCATTGGTATTTTTACAGTCAAGCTATAATATGCACTTATTTTCAATTGCCCACCCACTCGCATCCCTAAGTCTTTCAGTATTCCTGCTAGCAGTGTGCTATTGATTACAAGTGTTTTGGAGGATTTTGCCTTAGGTAAGTTTGCATGTTTACAAGTGGGAACTCATTTTGTTGTTTTTTCTAGTAATAGCTCCAATTTCAATAGATCGCTTTATGTTATTTCCACATCCTGACTTACACTTCAGCTCCTCCCAAGGCAGGATCATCTGTGAGAGTTGTTTGCGCATGACTTACATTCTTTCTAGATTATTAATAAGGATATTAAATTGCACCATTTCTGACACCAATAACACTTCTTTTCTAGATGAGACTTAATTTAAATACAGTGTTGCATCCATCTCTACCTTTCTGGCTCTTTTTTTTTCCTTCTGGAAATATATGTTGCCATTTGTAGCTATTTCTTATTTTTCCAAATTCATTTTTCCAGAGGATTTTTTGTAGACTCTTGTGTTTTCTGGGCTAATTTACGACTCTATTTCAGGAAGACAGGATTGGAAGCAATCTTCTGGATCAATGAACCCAGTTTCCTATTATTTCAGACAGCTTTGCCATAAAATTCCATTTAAAAATTAATTGAGCTCCACTTTGATGAAATTATAAGACCATTCAAGTTTTCTGTTCCTGCTTTCTCTACAAGGAGGCCATTCCCTAGCTCTCCTACTATGATAGCTAAAAGCCTTCTTTTCACTTCCGATTAGAATTTGTTTGTGGTCAGTTTCTACCGTTTGTCCTTATGCCAATGCAGTCCTTGAGTTTCATTAGCTCTTCTTCCTCTCTGTTGCTTCCCCTTTTCCTTCCTCAGCATATTTATAGATGATAATCAAATCCCCTCTCAGGATTTGTTTTGCGAGGATAAGCATGCCAAACACTTCCACAGGCTACCTGATACAAGCCAGTGTGGAAACAACTGGCTTAGCTCTTAGCAAGCTGTCCCAGCAATGGAGTATTGCATAGGCTGAATTAGGCTGCCTCCTTGCTAGATAACCTTTTCAAAAGTATTCTATAGCTACACGGACATAAATTTATGGTTCACTGCAGCATAAAATTTTGGTCTTCTATAGCATGATTATTTCTATTCCCCCATCACCCTAACAGCTCTTCTCTTCACCTGCTCTTGTTTTGAGTCTCCTCAAAATTCAGTAACTTGAATGATTACAGGCATGTGCAAAAGTTCGGGTGAAGTCTCCATCACAGTTTTGTACCACCAGGTTGGTCCTGTCATGTGTCAAATGGAAGTAGCTCAGATGACGTGTCCTATTTCTGGTAATGGCTAATTGAGTCCAGCCAGCTCCTGTTCCCCTGACATTTCTAATGAGCAAGAATTGCTCTCCAGCTGGTTTTCGTTATCGGTCTTTTGAGTGCATAAATTTACATTTACACTTCTTCCTACTTCTGTACCCCCACTCCTTGAGTTAACACAGACTTTCGGCCAATCTATTCCTTTGGAGGCTGTCCTGGTTCCCTTCCCTATGATAATGCCTCCCAGCTTCTAATATTCCCACTGCGCTTGACTTACTGAATTTCCTGTTTTCCCCAAAGTTTGTTTTATTCCAGGGTTCAGTGCCTCTGCATAGCTCCAGTTCATGACCATCTTTAATGTAGATAGCTTCTTTCACTATGGGGCCCAGCCTACGACTGTGGCTATGAGTTCATGGGTTGTGAGAATCATCTTGGGGCTTCTGTTTGTATATTTTTGATTTCTCACTTTTTGCCTCCTAAATTCTTCTCCACCCTATGACAGAAAGTCATTACACTATAGGCTCAGATAGCTGCTTAGCTGGAATGGCCATGCTTTTTTTTTCTATTTTTTTCCTTTGCCTATCTTTTGCAGCTTTTAGTGGCTTTAATAGGATGTGCCTGTAAATAAATTCTTTTGAAAAATACCATTTAAAAAAATGCAGTTGTTTCCATTTTAAAAAAAGTCACTGATCTGGTTACATTACTTATTTGTTAAACATGATTGTAAAAATTAGTTACAGTTAATAATTAGTACTCATGTTTGTAGCTATCTGTGAGGGCAGGGTAGGAAAATACTAGATTCTATTATAGAATCACATTGACTCTGGTATCAGAATATCCTGTTTTGACATTTGTGTAATTAAACAGTGATTTTTTGTTGTTGTTTTGGAAGCCTTGTCTTCCTTTGAATCGTTTGATTTTGTATTCTACTTTATATTTGCAATAACATTTCTGAAAAATAAAATCAAAATGAAGTGTTGCTGTTGAAACTAAGCATTCTGATCAACCTAAAATGAATCTTCAGAAAGTTTTCTTGGAACATTTCGAACATTCCATACTTAACCACAGTGAAAACTGACATCAAAACCTTGAAAATGAACATTAAACAGAATTTCTGTTCTCTATACATCAACATACAAATGCTCAACAATTCATCACAACCCACCACAGCTAGCCCTGGCAAGGTTTTCTCACTTAAGATTGAGGAACTGGAAAATAATACTGAAGACTTTCTGCCTCTGTGTCTAAGCAGATTCAGTTTTCTGCCCTGGGATTTATATAGATTATGCAGCCACACATACCATTCTGAGGGTGGCTTTCTGCAGAGCTGAGATGTTTCTTTTCCCAAGATGAGCTGTCAACATGTTTATCTGTAATAGCCTCAATAACAAGCACTGAAACAGGAATGAGTAAAACTGGTCAGATGTCAGGAATATGTGTTGTGCAGCCTAAGTCCAGGATACAATTCAACATCTCTTTTTGCAAGCAGCTTACCTCCAGGTTCATTTCCACCCATTGCTCATCAGTTCATGCATCAGCTTCTGGAAATCAAAGCCTTTCATTCCCAATTCCCAAGTATTCCCATGGAGGAGACTATTTGCTGAAGACCTTGATGATGGAAAGAAATCTAAAGCATTCCTGATGCAAGAGGTCATTGAAAGATTTTTTTTTTTTCAAATGCTGTTCTGGCACAACAAGACTAGCTAGTTTCAATAAAGAAAAAAAAAGGGATCTAAGCAGCCAATTCATTTCAATTCCAACCCCTTCTTTTCCTGGAAAACAAGAGAGAGAGATTAAGCACATACAAACACATAGGCTCTTTTAAACAAAAGCCATGAGAAAAGGCTTTTCAAGTGTCTTTATTCCCTCTTCTCTCTCTTTTACTTTTTTTGTCTCTCTCACATGTGCCCTCTAATGTTACAAAAAAAGAGCTTCTGGTCCCTTCATCTTTTTTTTTTTATTCTACCTCATGTTGACTCGAGGTTACAATAGACTAATTTGATCATTCCGGTTTTAACAAGTGACCCCTTTAAACATTCAGAAACTAATATTAGTGCTCCTAGAATCCTTTCATGTTGGAACAGCTTCTTCTGTGTGCATGGCAGAGGCGCCCACCCCTGCCAGCTGCTGCCCACAGGGACAGCTGAGAGTTGGGCAGCATCTGGCTGAGTCTACCTGGTGAGCGCTGCCCTGGGGACAACAGCGCTCATCACAAAGATGAAGCAAGGAAAAGATCCTTGTTCTTCCCGTGATCGTTTTGTTCTTCTCCCTGCAGCCCCGTTGCAGCAGGGAGCAGCTCCTGGTGCAGATTGTTCCCATCGCATCCAGCCTGGTGGGGCACTGAGCTCAGCTGGGCTCACAGACCTCTAATCACCTTGCTGTTCCTGGCTCCTTATTCCCTCTCTCTGTCTTTTTTCCTCTTGATCACTGGAAAAAATAAATAAAGATCACGGCAAGGAATTGGCTGAAATCTGAGTTTTAACTTTCCCCTCCTCCTTCCTGCTGGGTGTCTTGGATAAAGCCAGGCTGTGAGTAATGGGGACCATAGTTCAGATAATTTGTAAATGTCTTGTAGTGACAAGTTTGACTTATATCTCAAGTTTCCCTTGTTCTACCATTCACACAGCTGCACTGCTGCCTGCAGACTACCAAGGCCTCCAGGGGCTGTCTTGCAGCCCTGAAAGGAGCCCATCCGGGTTGAGCTGCACAGCCACCCACAGCTCTGGAATAAGTTGCCTGACTCACTGCAAAAATGCATACAAACCTGCCAGGTTCATTTGTTATTTTGGAAACGACCTACGATAGTTACTGCACTGCTAATTGGCCAGGATCCATTTCCTGTTTTACGCATTCATCTCCTGCTTCTGCTACATGGTCTGAGAGATGGCAAGCACATCATTCAGTGTCCAGCACTTTGAACTAGGACCTAATATGTAGGGTATTAGACAGAGATTTTGATTAGATTAGCGATCCAGATCTGTTTCTGATAATTTCTGCAATCATTTTCACCAAATCATCTTGTTGCCTGCAGTGACTGTATTTCTGGAGTGAAGTGCAGGAAGAAAATGTGTATGACTCAGGGCAATGGAGTTACAATGGAGGTGGCTTTGGTACAGACTGGTAATGTTGCAAATTTGTATTTTTCCTTTCTGTTTTGAAGAGAAAAAAAGCAACAATAGTTGATACTGAAACAAGGTTACAAGCTTGAAATGTAAAGGAGTGGAAATATCCATGTCTTTAAGAATGTTAGCACAAATCTCCAGCTGATGTGTGAGAAATCAGCCTTCGAATGAGGAAGAGTTGACCTGAGCTGCACCTGAGCAACACACAAGGGAACCTCAGGAGCACGTTAGGTCCCTCAAGAAGTGCACATAGCTGAGCAGCACCCAGTTCTGCTAGTACCTTCATCTCCTGCTCTTAAAGAGATTTGGGGACTTGGTGACAGATGGACAGACTGCTTGGGCTCCTGTGGCTGCTCGCACAGGGAGCTGTGTGTGTCCTGCGCTTGGTTTACTCAGGACATAGGTTCCCCATCAACCCTGTGCTCAAACCCGTGGCTTCACAGTCACCTTCTGGGCTAGTACAGGCTTCCCAGCTGCAAACTTCTGTTCCTGATTTTCAAAGCACTTACAGATCAAAGTTCAGGTTTCCTCTCAGAATACTCAGGCACTTTGTTCTATATTTGCCTCATCCTCTGTCCTATCTCATGGAAGTTAATAATGGGGTATTTGTATGGCTGTTCCAAAAGCCAAACACAACATGAACTGACTATTCCTAAAATTAAAGATGCACTTCAATAAGCCAAACTAGCTAACGGCCTGTAATCCCCTCCAGACCCATTAGTCCCCTGGCCTGGCAGAGAAAATGAAGAAGAGAGTAGATGATACTATCGTGGGGAAGCAGCTACCCCTTACACAAGTGGCTTTTAGACCTGAGCACATTCACTTAATATATTTACTTTCTTAGACTCTCTATGTTCATGTATCTCCACTATTACGACTTACATATGTATGTTGGCATCAATTCTGTCTTATCATCATTGCCATGGTTACCTTATCATCATTACAGTTTATATGTGTTGCTATAATATTATCATGGATGTCTTATCAAAATTCCCTAAAGCAAAATGATCCCAGACTTACTCTGTACACATCCCGATCTACTAAGCAATGATATCTTTATGATCTGTTTCCCTGCTAAAACAAAGTTGGCTCGTATGTCTCTGCTGACAGAAAGCTGTTTTGAGCTTTCTGGGTAGAGAGCAAATTACTTCATGTATCATCTTCAGCATAAGCCACTTCCTTAAATCAAATATAAGAACTCCTACTTAACCGGGCCTCTCAGCAACCTGACTTGCTTTTATTTGCAATATTACATTGCAAAAAAATCATGATATTGCTGATATTTGCAGGAAGGACCAAGTCAGTCTCTGAACTATCAGAGAAGATTTGGGAACATCTCAAAGCTCACGACAGTGCAAAATATGAGCTTGGGACGAAGAAGTATTTTCCAGGGTGTCCAGCTATTAACCAGATCAGTGAAGAAAGGGGAAACCAGATGTTATTATCTGGTTTGAATCCAAACTCTGTATTTCCCATCCAAAAGACAGATAAATGAAGAACTCATATCCTAAGCAGACTTCCTCATGGACAGCAAAGATTTTGATAATGCTGTTAACTTGATAGGGATGATGTGCAGGCCCTGTATGACCTAGGCTAGGTCTTGTCTGAGCTTCCATTCTTCTGTGGAAAGACTCCCACAGGGGATAGATCCAACACTGCTGCCTTTCTGCAGTTTTCCCACTCAGAGACTGCTTGGGGAACAGAGTATAGCTGGAGTTTATATATCTTAAACATTCAGTGACTGATTCCTCCTTCCTTTGTGGAAGACAAATTAAGAGAATTAATGAGAATGTGCACACACGTGTGTGTGAGAGTGCACCTTCGTATGTACTTAGATTTTATGCATGGACAGTGGTGTGGAGATGCAGAAAAACATCTGTAACAGCTCTAGATTGGGCTATAACTGAGCTCAGCTCTACCTAGCAGCTTTCCCATCCTGTTTATCTTTATTCTAACAACAGTGCCTTGCTACATTCACTAGCAGAGGCTTTGAAAATGTTGTGATAATGAATGTCATTATAAGGTTAAAGTACAATGGTGTGAAGACAGTGATTCATCACTGGGATAAAAAAAAAAGTAGATTTTTTGGGGTGATACACTGCCTAGATGCATGACTCAAGGTTTATAAACAGGAGGTTATGTGTTGCTTGCTCCACAGTTATAATCTAAACTAGAGAATAACAAATACACTTAAGATTTCTTACAAGAATTCTAAAGATGAGAAGAGAGGAATCTTTTAAAAATACATATAAATAACAGAACACATAATGGCATACAGCATAGCTATAGTAATACTGATTGTAGCAGTGCAACTTTTCATTTTAAGCTAAAGATAACTAGGAATTTGCTAACTACAAATAACTACAAATACAGCTAGCTGGCCGTCTTTTTACATGTACGTGGAACAAGGAGATAAGGACATTATGAGGCACTAAATACAGAAATTGTAAGAGTCTTTATCTGAAGGTTAAGCAGAATGACACGTCTTCTTGTCTCATATTGAAATTAAACAGCACTGCTCAGAACTAACAGCACCTCCACCATCCCACTGTACATGTCCTTGTGGGGCAGGGAAAGAATTATCATCATGGCAAAATCAGCAGGGACCTTTTGGAATTTCCTCTACCCAAGGGTGGCATCCTGGAGGATTTTTCTCTGGATATTGGTTATAACCAGTTGGGGTGCCCTAATGATGTTGGTGTGCAGAAAGAGACAAGCGAACTCCCTCCTTGCACAAGTTTGTGAGCTGATGTGAAGGTAGTATAGATGACGGGGAGCTGTAACCAGGCCTGCAATCCTATAATGAGAATATTCATTCCACTGTCATTCCTTAGTGCCATGTTGTCAATCCGCTGCTGCTTGGCAGACTCTTTAATCACAATTCTCATACCCAAATGATATCACTGCTGCATAAACAGTAGCACCAGAGAAGGCAAACCTGACTACCTGGGTGCTTAAAAGCCCGTAGTAGAAGCATCTGGAATAGCTGAATTTTGGGGGAACTTCACAGCTATTTCAGGCTTCACATTTTCCTGTGAAGTCCATAAAATACAGTCAATCAATCAAAAGTGCCCTATAGCACCATGTAGTTCCCTTAAAATACAGATATTTGTCTCCAAGTGTTTACACCACTTACTTCAAAGCAAAAGGAGCTTTGAAATAAGTGAAAAATTTATATTCTTTTATTGGTGTGGGGGTAGAAAGGGGCTTTCTCTCCTGGGGATATGGACTTGACGGAATTTGTAATTCTTGCTGGTCCCAAAGAGCTGTTGCTGTACAGGTCCCATGTATTTCTGCTAGGTCTAGGCAGTCATGAGATGGATGGGTGCTAACATGCTTTCTGTCCTGGCTATCTGGAAAATATGCCTTGCAACCTGAATTGGAGAGCTCTGACGAATCCCACAACATAATAACTGAGTTAAATGCAAATTACTTCATCGTTTATGGATTTTCAAAAATGCAAGTGCTCTTATAAACTAATTGAAATAGAAATAAACTCATTTTCCTTGCGTGCTACTGAGCTTTAGTAACTGCCTGGTGTTTGTGATGTCTGCGTAAAAGATTACATGAGGTTGCCTGTGGCTCAGAGATCAGCTGCTGATGGTGACTGAGTACAGAGCCTGTTCTTTCCTCTACACCTTCTGCAATGAGTAACATTAAAGAAATATAGTTACAGAAGGCTGTCTCAGAATGGTAATGCGGGGCAATGACGTAAACAACGGCCAAGTAAATTTGAAGTTCACAAGCACTTGAGTGCTTGGTGCTTTTGCTTTGGAACTAGGTTTTTAATCATGATTGACTTCGTAATATCATCATGGTATTTATTTATGTAATTTTTCATCCTTCAAAAAATAGGGAATATATGGGAACCACAAAATGACAGGGACTGAAATTTCCCTAAAATGCTGCATAAAATCTAGAACCATGGTCTTCCATTTGCAGAAAAGGATGGTGCTCATCACATGTACTAGATACAAAGAGAAAATCATTTTGCAGTCAGGTTTTGTTTTAAAGAACAACTGTTTGGGGGAGAATATCTATTTCGACCAGTTGGGGCCAATGCACTACAGTTCTGGCATGTCTGTACCACTGCATCCCGCAGCCACGAGCCTGTTTAACATAGATCTGTGGCCCATCGTGACATGCGGCCATGACTGTGGTGGCAGCAAGCAGCACCTCAGCATGGTACACTGGGACTGCTCTCTGTACAGGCCTTGCTTACTTGTTAAAAATTAAGGTACCTGGATTTTGCTCTGTTTTTACAAGTCAGTGACACCAAGTTTTCTGGCAACTTTCCAAAGGTAGCCGTTTGTGGGATAAATTTGGGGGTATTTCTTGTGTTCATTAAAAATAAAAGGGAAAAAAACTTAGCACCCAGGATAATAGCATTTGTCAGCTCCACTTACACGTTGCTTAGCTCAGCTGAATTAATGTCTGCCAAATGGGCAAACCTGAAAGAACCCTTTTTTCCTTCATCTCCTTTAAAAGTGCTAGGTCATTAGGCATACTTAAAAATCACAGGTAGAAAAAGATCATCTCATCTCTCTACTTTGACCCCTTGCATTTACAGAATTTCTTTTTTTATCATTCCCACCAGTATCTTATCTAACATGGTCATACATAGGTATATTTTTTTAAGACAGACAAATGGTGGCCTGTCTACATCCCCGCCTAATTATCCTTATTAACTTTTTCTTGAATTTAACTATTTAACTTTGCAGTTTTAGCTATCACTTTTTTAAAAAATCTTCCAGCAAATGTTGTTTCTAAAACTACAGATGAAGCACAAGAACTTTTGACAAAGGAACATAATGGCCAGAGGGAGGAGGAGAATGTGTAAGGCAACTTCTGCCCTGCTTGATTAAGCAGGACTTCCACTGGCTTCCTGAAACAGATGAGGTCCTGATAAAATACAGCCATGATTGACTGCTGTGTTATCTGGCTGCATTCTAGATTTTTAAATGAATAAGAAAACTTGCCAGGCACCTAATCTTTCTCAGAGGAACAGCCAAGAAAGAAAAGAATTATGCTATACAGTTTTGAGAGTTATAAACTGCACACAGTAAATGAAATCTTGATCAAGCACAGTCCAATGCCCGTGTCATTGTAGTGGGCATTTATATTTCCTGACATTAGCTGTCTAAAAGCCTTAACTACTGCTTTACATCCCTTTATTTGAAAAGAAAAAGAGAGAGAGAGATGAAACTCTAGAAGAAGGGGAGGGATTGAGCCCAACCAAAGCTGGAGGGAGGGAAAACCGATGGGTTAGACTGGCCTCTGGAGGGATCCATGGCTGGTGGTAACAACAGAGGAAGACTATTGGGAACTAAGTGAACTAGGTACCCAGGTGAACTAGGGTAAAACAGGTGCTTTTCAGTGCATAAATCTGGTGATGAATCCCAAGGTTTTTTTTTTTTTTTTTTTGATGAAAAAAAACAAAGAAAGAAATGATTAGGTTTGTTATTGATAGAAATATCTAAGTTCTCAGTGGACTGCTGCATTTGCTTGGCAATCACATACAGGAGCTAAGTATGTGGGTGAGGAGAATCTTGTACCAGTTGGATCAAAGTCTCCATCCCCATATATTTGTTGTCCTTGAGGTACAACTGCAGCTGATGAGAATTCACCAGTATCCACTCAGCTTCTGCCTCTTATCCATCTCCCTTGTCTCACTTGCTCTTCATAAGATGCCAAGTTCTTGGCAGCATGAGCCAAGTCTTCTTCTCTTCACATCGAGCTGATGGGCGTTGAGGATGCAAATAAATAGGTAGGGTCAGATACTTCTTCCTTTAGCCTCAGGAGGCCTAGTCCAGAGCTGATTGATATCAGTGGAGAGGCTCAGAGTAACTTCGGAAGACCTTGATTCGAGACTAGATTGTCTGATTCTGCTGAAGGACAGAGGGAGAGTACATCTGTGTGGGATGTGCAACTGTGACACCAAAACAATAAGTCCCATTATCTGTCATCTTGGATTTTAAAGAGTCTCTTTAAAAAGACTATTCAAACAAAATGCTAAATTCTCCTACTAAGAAAAATCCTGGCACCAGATCTTTGCCTCTAAAAGCATTTCTAAAAGGATTCATTTTAAAAACAGAGACAACCATTATTCTCTGACCTCTTATTGTGAAGAAAGCACACAATATAGATTAAAGTGTTGTTGTTTGATCAAATAATGCACTTCAATGTTTGCTGGGCAAAGATTTTTCAAAATACAGAAAAGTATCCTTTGATAATGCAGTGTCAGACCTTTTGATGAATTACAGTATATTGCCCAACTCTGATTCCTCCTGCTCAGTGAAATGTGCTTGCAAACATTGTGTAGGTTTAATATTTTTCCTTAGTATATTTTATGGGGGTAAAAATGAAAGAAACATTTGTACTGTCTGTGAGGGCAATTAAGACCACATTTATCTAGTACAATTCCATTCAGATTCCCACAAATAGAAGGTAAATTGGTTTTGGAACAAAAGCAGAGTGCGTTTAAGAAAACAAAACATGCTGGTGTCATTAAGCAGGTGTCTCAGAAAATCTGGTGGGCAGAAAACATAAAAATTGTATAGAAAGGGGCGAAAGATACTCATGCAAGAGAGAGAGTCCTACTTCATGCTGTGTCCTCCTAGGAGTTCATGAGGGTCTCCTGGCCTGTACCAGCTTGTTCGGGGTCATCAGACATAGCAGGACTCATCTCACTTGCATGAGAGATCTGAAAGTTGGCTGTGTGCTAAGTACACCTTTGTGTCAGCAAGGGAAAGAAATAACCACTTCGAGAGAGCCATTGTGCACCCCAGGGGAGGAGTTAAGAGAGCTGAGATGAATCACAGCGAGGAGATGCCTGCTCCTGCCCACTGATGGGGACACTAGGTCTGCAGTACGAGCAGTAGCTGATTGCCCATTTCAGAGTCAGTGAACTGCAGCAATTTAATGACTTTAAACTATATATAAGAGCTTGAAGCCACATGCCCAATGATGTTTTAAATGAGTGATAGGCAGTTTGGACCTCAATGAAGATCCCATGGTGAGGATGCACTGTGGCAATAAGTTAAGACAGATCTTACTATTCTGGTAGCCGGTAATGCCTTCATCTAATCCTCACAGCCTCTGAATTTATGTTAGCTACAGTGATCAGTCTCTGAAGCAAACCTGTTTGTTTTAAGTGCCATGAAGACAGGAAGCAGTTCCCTTACCTGCAGTTTCAAGCTTTTTTAGCAACCCGAATTCTACCCAAAGAGGCAGAACAGATTTCTCGGAAGGTCACGCAGTTTATTCCACTTGCAACTTTCAGACTTTAGCCTTGCTCCTTTGAAGTATTTCTTGTCCCTAGCATGCCATTTTCATTAAGACCCCCCAAACTATGCACCCTATCTGTCCTACTGGTCTATAATTTGGGCCTCTTTTGGCTCAACTATCATTGAATAAAGGGGTATTTAATCATTATTTTTCTTAGTTTTTGTGGAAACTGTTATTCTCTACAGTGCTTTCAGTCAGGTTCTTGGTGGAGATTGACTTGTTAGAAATAACTCAAACTCCATCGTAAGAGTAAAACCATCAAATTCTTTTCTGAATCTTATTGAGCTCTTGGTTTTAGTGATGTTGCAGCATATGTAAGATCTGTGCATAACAAACCACACAAGCACATAATATTATTTTTGTAACCCTTCCACCTCTTTCCTCCACCTCTGCCTTGGTTCGTCATGGTTACCTGTGCTGTGATGCTTAAACTCGGAAAGAAATCTCCTCAGGTCAGGGACCTGTCAATCAGTTAATTGTTGTTGTTGCAACAACGATTGTTGCAAAGTGCAACAGACTCTTAATAGTACTGTATTAATAATGAATGAGGCTTGCTTCACGGACAAATGCCACTTGTTTGAGGTTGGGACCCACTGCATCTGAGGGTAAAAAAATAGAGATTACTGTGATGACAATTTCATCTGTTGTAATCTACCTGTGACAGGAAGGGTAACACTGTGACCTTCTATCTATTAGCAGTAAGATTTTTTTTGTAGCAGCCTCTTCATGGCTGCAGGCAAAGTGAATTACTAAGCCATTAAGATGGACACTGGGCCCAACGGTATCCAGTTTTACTGCAGCGCCACTTAGATAATCAAGTTTCATTACATCAAAGGCTATGCCAGATAGTTATCAGCATGGATATTTTTCCTGAGGTAAGACAACTAATATTCCATTTTCTTCACTTAGGGACTTTAAAGAATTCAGGCAAAAGCTAACCGCAAAGACAAGTGAATGAGAAAATAGAAGGAATATTGACTTTTAACATAACTGCTCACTAATATGGTATTAAGGAAGTTGGGTAGATAGGTAGTCGCTTTGCCTCCCTCATCCTTCTTGACTTCTTCTGAGTGCTTACTATTTTTCCATTAATTTCAGGCCCATATCCCATTGTAGCATCTGCCAGTGCCTGCAGAGGAAGGCCTGCTGGCACAACAAACAGAGGGAGAAAGAAGAGAACAAGCACAAGCAGCTTCAGTACCCTCACTGCAACACAGACGGAGGCACCTTACCTCATTGGCACTGTGCCCAAAGTGCCCCAACCTCTGTGCAGCTGGTCAAATGCCAGTCACACCAGGGCTAAGAGGGTTCATCTTTTTAGCATGATGGGAGAAGAGTGTGATACCTGAAAATGGATAATTCTGGGAAATGTACACCTTTCCTTTGTGTTTGATGTCAACAGAGTTTTATTTTGGCATTAATAAAAACAATAAAGGACATCTATTGCCTCTACTGGCATTTCTGAGTCTCTCGTATTCTTAGACTATCTTGTCTAGTCTGCCTGGGACATGGTCAGTGCCTCTTGCCAGCTGTCCATGTTCCAGTGTATTTCCCATTAAGTGTGTTGCCTTTATTTTAGTTTAATTCAAGTCATGCTTATTTCATGACAGAAAACATTATTTTTTGCTAAGCAGCTGCCAGCAATGGAAAGCAAAAGCTCTATTCTCTTCAGATTACCTTTTCATGCACAGCATCGGTCAGTCTGCCACTGTAGAGGCTTGCACAACTTGAGTGGATAACTTTTGTGGGTGGGAGGACTTCCAAAAGAGCTGAGGCAGGCATGCAATTGCAAGCAGCTCCTTCCTTACTGGTTTGGGCACCCCAACTTTGAGTCTTGTAATTTATCTGACAGTCAGCTACTTCCAGAGGCTTAGCAACCTGCTTGCTACTGGCTCTCCCTCCTGTCTCTCCTCATCTTTTCTGTCAGGCTGGGAGCTCTTGTAGGAATTTCAGCATTGAAATCAGAGGAGTCATCATGTGGTTTTAGACTGACAGCAGTTGCTGCCCAGCCTGCAGCCTGGCTGACTCCAACTCGCATATCAGTAATGTCATATCTCCCCTTGTGCTGCCCACTGCTGAGCATAATTTCTCCAGTAAGCACATACAACAGCACTTTGTGAGAAGGAGATAAACTCTTCCTCCCCTTACATATTTAGTATAGCTTTAGGACTCATCCCTGTATGTACTAGCAAGATATTAAAAAAACACGCAGGCATGAAATATAAAACTGTTAAAAATCCTGGCTGATCCAGAAAAGGAGGTTTAATCTCTCCCTGCTCCTTCAGCCTCTGAAACAGCTTGAATGCAGATTGACGTTGCAGTATGTGTGAAGGTCAACAAACAAAGGCTTTGTTGGGGTAGCAAGTGATGGGAGCTCTTGAGTTAGGTTTCTCAGGCGGGAATAGGAATTCCTCGTCTTCCAGGGCTACAAATCCAACATTGCTGATAACTGCATCTTAGTTGACAGCAGCTGGCATGGCAAAACACACTAGGTAATGTTTTTCGTATGATTTTCCCTCTCATACATCCCAAGACTGCATTTGCCTTTTCTTAATTATGGCTTTTCATTAACTACTCATCCTTATTTCTTCATAAGTGACTGCTTCAGGTTTTTTCCCTGCATTGCTCTTGTCCACTCATAGACACCCTGTTTCATATTTGCATTTGTAATTCTCCTAGCTGCGCTGTGCTCATACTTGTTACATTTCATTCCCTTCCTGACAGTTCCTTTAATTCACCCAGCCCATTGCAATAGTTCCTAGATTATTAACTACTGCTCCCACATGTTGGGTTACCTCTGCAGTCATATTTCTCCCCTTTCTTCCTATATGTTTTGTTAACTGTATTAAGAAAAACTAGCCCTCTGAGAGATTCCTGTGGAATCCTAAACCTCAGGGGAGATGGGAAGTGGTATAGGTGGGTAAGTGGTGCAGACGGGTTTAACACGTTGCTCCACTTTTCATGGGCAGCAGGGAACCAATCCAAGGCCTCCTGATTTTACACTATTTGCTGCTATTGATCCTGTTCTACTGTAAAGCCTCTTTCTTCCCTGTCATGTATGTTTTGTGTAAAGGTCATGGAAGAGCAACCATGAGAGAGCACCCAGAACACTGCTTGTGGAATTGCAGGAAGAAATGGAGAAAGCTACAGCCAGCTCGGCACGTGTGAGCAAAAAGATGGTTGGAGAAAAGAGTAACATCCCTACAGTGTGATACGATCAGGACAGAAGAGAAGCAGCAAAAGGTGAAGACTTCACACCACTGCTACACTTACTACTGCTGAAGTGACACAGCTCCGCAGGCAATTCTGCCTGAAACGAGTGTTTTGAGTGCACCTACTCCCTGGTCCTACTGTTCGGGCTGAAAATTGTGCTGTGCGCTCAGGACACTCCCGCCTTAGTGGCCTCAGCATGGAAATAAAATGACTGCAAAAGAGCTGAGAAAGTTTCTTCAGCTTCATGGTACCAGATGAGGAGGGATCATGAGAACAAAGCAGCAGGTCTTCTCTGACCTATGGATATACATCTAATCCAGACAACAGCTCCCAACAAATGAGCCTTCAAGGCATAAAAAAAGAGTGTGAAAGTCCCTTCCTGCACTCAGTCCTCCTCTTCTTTCTGAGTGGATAAAGAGTGTTATCCTCAAAAGGGCAATACTGTCCTAAGCAGTCAGTTGGCGTCTTCAATGACTTCACTCAGCAGTGCATTAGTCTACTTTTAAAAGCAACTGAGAATCCAGGCCCTTAAAAATGAGGGCTGCAGAACAAATATAACCTGCCTTCTTCCCCTGGGAGCCATCTACCTCAGACACCCTTGGGAGCAGGCCCTTGCAGCTTCCCTGGGGTTTAAACTGATCCCTATGCCGTATGGGCTGTCAGCCCTGCAAGAGCTCTGGGAGCCATAAAGAGGTAAACGTAGAACTGTAAATGTTGATGTAATGACAGCTCTGGAGTATGATAACTGCAGCTTCTGCTTAAATGGACAAATTGCTGCAGCAGTCTTTTAGAAAAGACCATGGCACTTACATATGCAGTTCAGGATGTGACTTGTGCCTCACCGGAGCTGAGGGTTTTAGAGGAGAGGCACTGTGGCTGCTAGCTGCCTTTGCAGGTATGAGCTGCAGCCTGTCTGTGCTGAGTGGCAGGTCTGACTGAAGCAAGGCTGCCTCATTCCTGCCCTGCTCAGGATTGCACCAAGCTGATGTGTCCAAAACAACTTAGGCTTCACGTTGTCCTGGTCCTGTTGTGAGCAGCAGTTAATGGCACTGGAAGCTGGTGATCTAAGTCCTTGCATGGGCGGCACTTTGGAGGGATGAAGAGGAATGTTCCTGACCAAAGAGTATGTCCTTTATAGAGGGTGGGATAAAAAGAAAGCCTGTCTGTCAAGGGGACACATAGATCGGAGGTACGAAAGGAGCAGCTTGCTATGCATTGCGAGCTTATACCACCAGAAAGCACAAAGCCTGTTCATGCCTCACACAGCCATCTCAAGTGGTAGTAACTGTGTTTTCTGGGTGCTCCTCTCCTTGCTATCCAAAGACATTTCAGAGCACACTGACTCTGTGTATTATTTTGCTGTGACAGTACCTTAATGCCTGAGCGAGGTGGTGCTATATGGCCTGGCACAAGCATTGAGTTGGTGACATCTCTCACTTACAAGAGCTGATGCAAGAGCCGCCACTTTGGTCATCACTGGGGCTGCTGCCTCTGAAGAGGAACTAGAGCCAAAATCCTGATTCATCTTTTGAGGCATACGTGAATGCTGAGCTTCACATGCATGCTTAAGTCTTATACAAGCCATCTGTGAACCATCAGACTCTGAAATTTTGCTTATCCTCTGCTGCACAAGAAGCTATATAGAGGGTCTCCATGATTAGAAAGACTTGTTTTTTCTTGTCTGAAGGAGAGGAAGACAGACCTTCTTGCAGCCTAGTAAGCCTCATATTCAATCATCTCCTTTTGCACTACTAGAGTAATTGTATGCATAAGCTCTTGCCTCACTGTGAAAGCTGTGACTAGGTTCTTCTAAATGCTTGATGTTTCAGTCTCTTGTCAAGGCATGAGGCAAGAGACTCCTCTTTGCCATCGAGAACAGCCTGTCCATCAAGTCCTGGGACCCTTCCTTGATCTATTTAACCTCCCTTTCCCTATCACGTTGCCAGCCAGCACTCACCACACAACCTCCTGCTGCAGGATGACCAGAGTGCTCCCCACAGGACAGGCTGATGAGGCTAACAGGCTTCATGGTGGGGCTGGGCAGGAAGTTTTCATGGACCTTTCCTTAAAAGCTGCTGCTGACTTCCTGTCCTATCACTGCATGTAAAACTCTCTCATGGGTATGTGAGTGGAAACGGGAGAAATGATGGAGGACACACCTGTGAGGCAAAGCCAAGGCGGTGGCACCAAATGGCAAGGATGGTCAAGGGAAGAATAAAGCTAGCTTTGGAGCGGAGTGGAAGAAGGGAAACTCAAAGGCAGAGGGAAGGAGAAGAGAAAAGGAGGAGAAGGCAGGAGCAAAGAGAGGAAACAGTGAGGTAAGACCCTCCCAAATGCTGCAGCATGGAAACTTCCTCAGCCCAAGCTGCTCTCCCAAGCTGTCAGTCTGCTCTGCTCCTGGCTACTTCTCTGGGGGCCTCCCCACGGGAGTCCTGTGTTCTGCCCACCTGCCAGTCCTGGGACTGCAGCATGGTGGACAGCTCTGTGCTGTGCTCCCGAGTTGCATCTCACTCTGCTGCAGACTGGTTTTGAGCCACAAATGATGGCCTAGTGCCCATGGTTGACCTCCTTTGGCAAGTTCTTGTCCTCACACTGTGGCTCAGTTTACATTACCAGGGCTGCTCATACCTGCCTCAGTCCCAGGCTGGTAAAGGTATCTTGAAGGCTTCAGATGGAAAATGTTGCAGATGTTCATTCTAATATGTCACTAGCTGGAAATAGAGGCAAGAATCACAACATGTGCTCTCATTTCCTTCATTCCCACGAGGAAAAGTGTTATCTGGGGAGTTAGAAACAGTCTGGCATCTCTGCTAGAGCAGCCCCACTAGGCTGCCAAAAGAAGGGCAGCCTCTCCACACAGCTGCTCTTCTGCCCTCCTTCCCTTCCAGCTGCATAAATGCAAATAAAGGCAAAATTTGGCAGAAGGGTTTAACAGTGAATTAAAGTGTAGAAGGCAAGGGAAGGAGGCAGAGGTCACAGCACAGCTAATATGCAAGAGCCAGGCCTAGCACGACTGGCGGATAATGAGTTGTCAAGATTATATGTGGCAGCAGCACGGCTAGGTTTGAAGTGGAATTATTGAACTGATTATGGGAAAGTTCTTGTATCTACATTCTGCTCCAGTGCAAATAACGAGCAGCAAACAAGGCAAGAGTCAGACGAAGCCAGGAGAACAGCGAGACGAAGTATTATCTGTCAGAGGGAGACACAAATTGAAAAAAGAGAGTCATTAACAGAAGCAGATAAATCTGTGGAGGGGGAAGAGTGACAAGAAAGCGAGAGATTTTGCTGTATAATGGAAAGTACTCATTTTTAACGCTATGGGTCCCTAAAGAGAAGTATCAAGACACCTGGCTGTTATGGTATATCTGAGGCAGTGTATGTTTTACTATGGCACTGCTGCAGGTACCTTTGCTGGTGTGTGTGCATACTGATCAGTATTTCCTCATGTGAATGTGGTGGATCTGTGAGAGTGATAAACTACTTTCATCAGTCCACATTAAATGCTGAGAATTAGCGTAGCTATAAGCCATATTTCATGCTAGGTTACAGGGGAAAACAGTAGGAGATGGAATTTATGTTCTTGGTATAAATGAACTTCATAAGCTTTTCTTCACAAGGGAAAAAGAAATTGCATCTGATAAAGTTCTATGCTAAAAAAAAAAATGCAACACTTCTAAAGTGGGGAAAAAAAAACAACTTTTGTTATCACTGGTGATTAATTGGATTGATGTGTAACGTGCAGAGCAATGGAGATTAGGAAAAGTGATAGAGTGTGCCTTTGCGGTCCCAATTCTGCTAATACTTGGAAATTCAGTCCAAAGCAGACTGTCTTCTGTGCCCCTCAAATTCATAAAAATTCAAGAGCCTCTCTCACCAGTCTACTTTTGATAAATTCTTTTTGATTCAGTAACCTTTCTTAATGGAATTTCTCTCCCTCTTTCTCTCTTTTCTTTTACCCTTTTTCACTTTGGTCCACACTGTTATTATTTCCTCCCACTCTCCTCCGTGGGAGTGCCGACCTCTGACTAAACATCCATGCTGTAATCTGTGCAGGAACTTACTGATGGTGCATGACGGAGGAACTTAGAGAAAATTATGCATTTCTCAGATACACCTTAGGGCACACAAATCAAAGTCTCTCCTGAACACTATATAGTAAAACTGGAAGTAGCTACACTTTATATGGAAATTAGATGATCCTACGACATAATATAGCTAAATATATATCAAAAAAATAGTGACAATGAACAGAGAAACTGCTCTCCCCTTAGTGAGGATAAAACTCTCTATTTTATTTTATTTCTTACATGTTTTCCTAGTGCATGCTTTTATCTCATGTGATGAGAAATACCATGCTAAGAATATGTCTTTATTGGATAGGCTCGAGAGCTCATGATTTTTTTTTTTCCATTTCTGTTTTGGATTATGGGAAACCTGTGTTTTGCACTGAGCCTTTCTACCACTTTAAAGGAGACTATTTAGATTAGATCAAACAGCAAATACCTTGACCTCAGCTCTCCTATAGACTGTGTTGGAAAGAGAATAATCTGAGATGGGACAATTTCTTATGGCACTTTTCTGGGGAGGAAGGACGGGGAGCAGGGAACATCTCTAATTTTACTTCTTTTTCATTGCCTTCTTGCCTGCTTTGTAAGGAAAGTAATGGCAGTGGTGCAGTGGCGATGTGATATCCTCTCTGCAATGCCTGCTGCTTTTACCCACAGTATTTCCTTCTCAGGGGATTAGCCATTAGCAGCAGAACCCCTCCGGCTGCTATTGTTGATGGCTGTGCAAAAGCAGCTGCCACATGCAGGTTTGCTGCAACTTACAACATCTGGGATTGTGTCACTTCCCTCCGGAGCTTCTGCAGAACTTTCATACTATTTTTTTGATGAAAAGGGGAATGGAGGATGGAAAGATCCCCGTACAAGCTACCCAAAAACACTAGAAAGGTTCTACATGAAAAACAACAACAGAAATTGGAACAGTGATAATGAAGATCAGGTTTTCTCTATTCTGCTGGTGTTCCTTGTTCAGTATGTGAACAATTAGCTTTCTGCAATGCTGTATGTTGTCATGGTATAACATGAAAGATCAACTTGTTTTGACAAAGCATAAAGAAAAGGAGATGCCAAAGTTCAGCATCCCTTGGGGCTCCCGGTTTTGATGAGCTCACAGATTAGCCTGAGCGCTTTTCCACTTCCATACGTGCGTGGGATACGATTCCAGCTTGCAGTGTATCTTAAAAGAGTGCAGTGGTACAGGTCAATTCATTCAGTAATGCAAGAGGGCACCAAAACAGGAGTAGGAAAGAATAGGTAGCAATGAGATACAGCATGTTAACTAAGCAGGGATAAGTTCAAGTTCCTATTCTGTGACAAGCTTTCTGTGGGCAAGTCAATTAGTCTCTCTATGCTTCATTTACATGTTCATAAATTAAAAATGAAACTAGTTTCCTGTCTCACAGGAACACTATGGAAGGTAAATTATATTAAATATTGTAACCCACTCTGGTAGTGTGATACCAAAGGCTATTTAAGTATCACAGAGAAAAAGAGGGACATTATATAAGCAGTTTTAATTTGTGACAGAAGAGGAGTAGACAGTGATGTCACTCCTTAATAGACCAATATGAGAATGGCAACAAACATTTGTGGTTTTCCTCAAAATACACAGAGATTTGGAGAAGTGGGAATCCATAAGTGTCTGACCAGAACAAACAAATCACTGGGACATCGCTAGTCTAATTGCCTGGTACTTGCATATATTGTGGAAATAAATTTCCATACAGTATGGAAAATTAGCTCTCTCTTCACCTGCAGATCTGCAAGTAAAGGACTGACTCCATGTCCAGGTGGCAGATGAGGGGAAAAAAAAACATGTCCAGGAGGCATCAGAGCTGGCCAAGCCTAAGAAGTGCCAGGATGAAGCTTCGACGGGTAACTGTGGGCAACTCTGCACTGTGAGGAACCAACACTCCCATCTGCCAGCCTGACCTGCTGCCTAGTGAGTTTGCCACTTGCCAGGGGCTTTGATCATGATGCTGTCAAGCTTGTCTGGCCCTCGGGCTATTACCCCCTGCCGCTCTTCCATGTGGGCACTAATGACACTGCCAGGGGGAAGTGGAGCGTATCGGAAGAGGTGAAGGTCAAAGCCCTGGGGACCTGGTGGTGCTTCCTCAATCCTGCCAGCTTGGGAGGAGCAGTGGGATCCTGTGGGTCAAAACCTGTTTGTGTATCTAGTATTACAGGTAGGGATTTGGCTTTAACAGGCACAGGACCCTCTTTCAGATTTAGGGGGTGCTAGGGAAAAACAAGATCTACCTGACCAAGTAGGGCAAAGATCTGAAGGATATAGGAGCTCAGGGAGGCTGGCAGGTCTTCCAGTGCATCATCTTCCAAGTGCAAGCATTGTCCAGGAAAACAAGCAGACATCAAAATAAGGACTTGGTTTAACACAGCTAAACTTGGTTTAACATAGTTAAACAAAGATGTTTGATTGAAGCCCCATAGATAGGGTTTCAACACATAAAAAGAAACATATAGGAGGTAGAAGTGGGGACGGGTTAAAAAGAAGTAATTAAGAAACCTTGTCTGGACATGCAGGGATGGTGTCAGGAAAGCCAAAGCTTATCAAGAGCTGATGTTTGTAAGGGATGTGAAGGGCAACAGGAAGAGCTTCTACTTCTGCATGAGTAATTGAAAGCTGAACAAGGAAAACACAGTCCCTAGCTGAGTGGGATGGGTGAGGGTGGCAGCACCTTTCCTGCTTCAGCCTTCACTTACAAGGTCACTCAGGCCTCCGTGCTTACAAACTGGGAGCAGGGAGGAGAGCTACCCACAGTAGATAAGGACTGAGTCAGAGATCACTCATGATAATTCAACCCAGACCATAATTCAACCCAGACCAATCCATTGGCTGCATCCAAGACTACTAATAGCTCTGGATTATATCCTTGCACAGCTATTCTCCATCCTCTTGGAAAAGCAATGGACATTGCAAGAGAGCAACTGGAGGAGGGCAAATGTTGCATCCATCTTCCAAAAATCCTGAAAGCATGATCTAAGGAATTACAGAGCTGTCAGCATCACTTCTATGCCTATGAAGATCATGGAGCGAGTCTTCCAGCAGCACATTTCTGGGTACATGCAAGAGAAAGAAAACGGGAACAGTCATCATGGATTTATCCATCTCATGTCTGGCCCACCTAACTGTCTTCTGCAATATGGGATGGGTGAGGCAAAGCACTGGATGTCACTTGGCTTGACTTTAGCAGGGGTTTTTATTCTTTTGACTCTTCCTCAAAAGTCTTGTATCCAGGTTGGGATGTTACAGTCTGCATGGGAGGACAACAAGATGAGTGAAAATCTGGATGGATAGTTAGACTCAGGGGCCAGTGGTTAAAGAGTCGAACTCTATCTCCATTAACAGTAAAAAAGGAGTGACACAGTCATCTTACTGTGGAAAGGTGTATGCTTTATTTTTAAAGATAGGGTATGTAGATAATATCAGGAAATCCAGTCCTGACCATATCATGTATCTGTTAAATACCCCTGAATAAGGGACAAGCACTATTCAGTGCCTGTTTTACATTTCTCAGCAAATGTTATCTCTTGACTTCTTTTCAATGACAGACAAGGTATCTCAGACATCACAGGTGCCATTGAAAAAAACAAGTCTCCTGCATTTTTTTTTCTTTTCCTGTTTAGAACAATATCTAACCAGTCCTCTTAAAAACAGGAAAAGGACCTAGAGTTTAAAAGTGCCCCTATTTACAGCAGTGTCTCAATACTGCTGGTGTCGTGATCATTCATGCAAGCAATCGTGCTAAGAAATCAGGGCAGAGAGGCAAGGATCTGAGGGACAAATCAGAGATGATGCTTTCGCTAATGAAAGGGAAAACAGAGGCACCACAGCGAGCCTGTGACTGGCCTTCCTGTCTCCCAGCCAGCTGCGTGCAGATGTTTCTTTTGGGCTGAAGGAAGAGGCATGGTGACACAAGGAACACCCCCTATCCTTCAGGGGCTTCAGACTTATCCTGTATGTCTAAGGCTGGCTCATGCCAAAGAAGTCTGGGGAGGCTTCACCCATGAATCATCATGCCGAGACACACGAAGGGTTGTTATTTATCACTGCTGTTCACGTGGAAATGGTTGTGCGGCAGCGCAGATAAAGAGCTGCTAAAATTCCTGCTCAGCACTTCGGTGATAGCCGGTGCTGGCTGTCCTACGCGTATATAAACTGCAAATGCTTTAGCATCCTGCGGTATAAAAGCCATGCCATAAACTGCATGTGGTTATATCATCCACGGTGCAGGTTGGGCGCGCCGGGGCCGTATATTCTCCTTGCAAACGGCCTGGGGAGCAGCCTGAGGTAGGCTGTCTCTGTGTTAAGAAGCACACTCCATCACTGCCATTGAAACTCAGCCAGTTGCTTCCCAAAGCGCAAAGCATGGCAGATGCCTTCAGCACCGTGCCGTGTCACTCTCCAGATTTATAAGCTATGAGCAGGTGAATGAATCAACTCTCCCTCTTGGCCAACAAACCAAAATATTTGTTGGGGAAGTAAGGCATAAATGTGTATGGGTTGAACCACCATTACTGCCTGGATAAGCACACACCTCCCCGCTTCTCTTCTAACACTGGCTGCTGTGTCTCCTGACTAATTCTGGCCAATCTCTCCTCCTGAAAGCAAATATTTGGGGAGGGTCTTGGACTGCAAGGAGCCCTTTCTCTGCCATGCTGCTTGCCAGATGGATCACAGCAGTTAGTTAGAGAAGATGGATGGGAGGGCAGAGAGAGGTAACTTCACCAGGATACATTGCTAGTTGCCTTTGCTTGAGGGAGACTTTTGCTCTAGAGCAGCAGGGAAGAGAAAAGTCTGGAGGAGAAAATTACAGCAAGAGCAATGAATGGAAAAGGATCCCTAAAAATCCCAGGGGCCAGTACCTGAAAAGCAATTATTTAATTAAGGTTAATAAATTAACATCTAGTTCTTAGAATCATCTGGCTCTTCAGCTGTTTGGAAAGCTGCTTTTTTTTTTTTTTTTTTGCCTGCAGTACAGCCTGGTGTGGAGCTGTTGATATGTTTGGGGCAGGTTTATCTCAAAGGTATCTGCTTATGCCAAGGGAATAGTATGAACTCTCAGTGACCTAGAGAACCTGCATTCATAATTAGCTAAAAAATACTCTGTAATCAGTGCATTGCCATCTCAGTGGAACCTAAAGATAGAAAGATTATGTTCTTGTTTCGGGTTTGACGATACAGCTTCATTTAGATCTAGAGTTAACCAGGTGCAAGCATGGCAAGTAGCTTGTACCTTGCCTCGTAGAGTACATCTACCCCCAAGGCTTATCTTATGTTTTTACTCACATTTTCACTTCCAGGCTCTAACAAACATGTACAAACTCTTTAAGCATGACTGGATAAGTTCTTGGAAACAACGCCTGCTTTTATGGCTGCTTTGCTGTAAGCAGCACTCCAGGCCATCTACCCTACAAAGTGCAACAAGTATGAGCTCAGCTCATGTCCTCCAAGGTCCTCACGCTGTTCCCAGCATCTGCCAGCCCTTCTCACCACACTCCCCATTTCCCTCCTACCAACATGCCTTTTTATATTCTCCCGAAAATATCCTGGAGCCACCTAGCCTCCTCCATTCACATCACAGCTACTTAATAGAGAAGAGTCAGAAACTGCAAGTGATTTATCTCAAGGCATCCATTGTGCGGACTCTCTGCTAAGTGTGTGTGCAGGAGATGCAAACATCTCTGCTGGGTGATAGCAGATGGACATGGAGCTGGCTGCTCCTGCTCTGCACAGGGAATCAACCCTAGGGCCATTCAAATTAGCAAGCACTTAGGTTTGGAGTCTGGCAATGCTAAGGGGAAGACCAATCTCTGGGTTAAGTGCCCTGTGGATATCTTCTGTGGCACGAACACACTCACAAATGCACAGCTCAGCAGAGTGAGGAAAAAGGTGGAGGTGGCAGTTGTATGCTGTTAAGACATGCCATAGCTGGATGCTACCAGTCTCTGGATAGGAGAGAGGTGCTCACCCAGACCACACGGCGATTTGCAGCCACTAACACCGCCTTGTTTTCTCCTCTCTCCCAGCCTTCCCTCTCATCAGCCACTACATCTGTACAGTAGACAATACTGAAAATTGTAAAGCTCCATAACTATGCCTTGCCTACAGTGTAGTTGTTTCTGTGGACTGAGTTGTGTCAGTCAGAGATGTGAGTTAGAACATTTCTCATATGGTTGAGCATAAACTTGCAACTGGGGAAAGGCATCATGCACTGATATTTCGATGTTGCTAGACAGTGACTCCCCATCTTCTGATCATTTATTTTATGGCAGGGACTGAGCGTCTGGTTGAGTTTGCATGATGGATCTATGCAGTTTATCTATAGAACACAGTCAGACACCTAAAAGTAGCACATCATTTACATGACTGTAGAGGTGTCCTTCCAAACTGGAAAGCAAATGACATAAAGAACACCAAGAAGGATGCTCCTAGCATAGGAATTGTTTCATGGAAATTGTGAACTGTTGCTATGGAAGCAATAGAGTTCAGTTACCACATGAAGACCAGATTCTTCTTTTTTTTGCCAGTGGTCAAGATCCCTGTTGACATCTGCAGGAATTCTGCTGTGCATTTACAGAATGATGCAATCTCAAACATGTATACCTCCACCCAGCATCCTCTCAAACACATGTAGCTCAAACTCTTCTAATTCCTGCTGATACCCCCTGAGAAATGATGTTTCTTACTTCTGAAAAAGTATATAGTACTACTATTTACATATAGTAAATAGTATATATATACTTCCTGGTAAAGGTTGTCTAGAAGATGTGGAAGTAAAGATGGTGGACTTGGTTCTTGCAGGAGTAGTGTCCAAACAGTAATTATTACAACTGAATAATTCAAGAAGTTTTCAGATAATCTTAGGTTAGGCCCTGATGTTCCCAAGATAATGCTCATGCTTCATTTTTCGCTTGCACAGCCATACCAAATGTAATGTGAGTATGGCAGCACATTTAAAATGAAGCCTACCATAAATCATCTTTCTGTATCAGAGCTTAAAGTATAGTCTGCTCATGGATATTCCATGGGAAAAAAAAAAAAAGAGAGTCAATAAACTTGCTTTGGCCCCATTTGAATTCCTTTTCTGTTCATTTTCTGTGACAGTTTGGGAAATAGCTTTTAGTGCCAAAAAAAAAAAAAGAGGAAAGAGCTTTTAAAACCACATGCACAAGTTTTCTGAAAAACAAAACAAAACAACAACAAAAATAATAACGTGTTTGCATAAACAAGGATTCAGCCTACGTATGTGCACAATGTTCCTGTCAGGAAGCAGAAATAATGCATATGATTTATCAGACCACCGACAACTATGTATTGTGGATACTTGCTTTCAATCCAGAGTTAAAGATTACAAAAGGTATTTGTTGAATTCATTTGAATAACAAATAGAGCAGGGAATCACAATCTGTTCTTAGCTATTCAGAGGAAAAAAATAGTAATTTATTGAATACATTAGTCTCTCAATTCTAGTAGTTGTTACAGTGGAGTTGGAAATTTGAAAACAATAGTTTCAGAAGTTTTGCATTATTTCTACACGCACAGGATATATGATCTAAGTTTATGTACTTCCTAGCTTCCAGATCAGCTTCAAGTAGCTTATAACAAATACTGCTTGCTGATCAGTGTCCAGCTGACTGGGTACTGAGCACAGCACAGGTATAAAGATTTGTAAGATCAAGGCATGTGTTAGCTACATTATTCATGTGGCATTAAATTTTGACCTCTGCTTCTAACTAACAAACTGCAGCTGTAAAACATCGTCACCTACAGTGTTTGCAAATTAATTTCAACAACTATTTGAACATTTGAGCTAATTTGTACATCAGTACACAGGCAAAAAAGTTATGGACGTTTTCATTTTGCACAAAAGCATGAATCCAAGGGTTTCCAGACCAGCTGATAGGGAGGGGAAAAAGAGGCTGAAGCACTTTCGGGCGAGGAGAGCGGACATGCACTGGTGATCTGTCAGCATTCAGTATTTCCACGAGTGGTGTTCAAATTTCATGGAATTCAGCCAGAAATTAGGGCAGGTTTTGCAACCTTCCTGACAGACAGCTTTTCCCCAGCTTGCCTGCCCCGCTGCCACGGGGGTCTTGGGCTGTGGGACCGCCAGCTGCTGCAGGAGGTCCCGGGAGCCCAAAGGTCTACCCCAAGGGCCCCGGGTTCCCAGGTGCTCCTGATGAGGCCTGAGGGCTGTGGCCCGCCGCAGCCCCAGCTGCGGAGGACGAGGTGGAAATTCTGCAGCTCTGTTTCACAAAGAATTTACTAAATACTGTGATTTTTCTCCCCCCACCCAGACAGAAGCCAATTCCAGTTAGAAGCAGCTGGATGCCTGCGGAAGAATCTGGAAACCCAGCACTGCATGTGGAAAGAAGGGGATTCCGCATTAGGCAAGGTGGCGGCCTGCCATTTTGTACTCACCCCATGAGCGCACTCCTCCCTCCGTGTGCTCAGCGTGTCTCCGCAGGCTTCAGAGTCCCCGGTGAACGGACCAAGTGCTGGAGTTGAACTGGCAGTTGCCACCTTCTACCACCGCTCCATAAACACACAGTAGTAGCACAGGCAGAAGGCACCGTCGCACTGATCACCCTCCTCTGAGTCAGCCATTTGCAAACACCTTCTCCAGGCTGTCATCTTGCCACTATGAATTCAAAATCTGAGTCAGAACCCAATTTAAACTGCTATAATTAACAGTCCCAATTTAACCAAATCTAGCAGTTTGTCATGTTGCAATGCCTGCGTAAATCTGGCAATCTATCATCTGGGCTCCTTCGTGCTCCTCACGCTGCCCCTTGCTGCACAGCAGCTCATGCCCAGGGATCCTCAGCGGTTTTAGGTTCTCCTCAGACCAGAGTCCAAGAGGCACCAAACAGCCAAACTTGTCATTGCTCTGATTCATTTTGTTGTGAAGTAGCTAGGTATCAAGTACGATGGAATGGATGTTGCTGTATGCTGATCTATAAATACCGATGAGTAAAAAGGGGATGAACATCGCAAGGCGTTTGCCGGTCGAATGGGATTATTGTGTAACGCCGTGGATCACTGTAGGGAGGAGGCTCCAGGGAAGGCGCCAGGCTGTTCTGCCAGGGTGGCGATGGTAAAGCTTTCCTGTTTATAAAGAAAGATCGGTGGAAGCATCTTGCATGTTTGGGAACCCCAGGAACCTGAAATCAGCCGAGGTTCCTATGCAGAAGACAACCGCATATTTAACACAGCAGACAGACATCCTGGAGTGTCACGCGAGGTGGCTGGCTCATGCGCCCTCACAAGGAGCCAGTGATGCCAGGGCCACATTTGGCAAAACCAGGGGCACGTAGGCAGGGACGTAAACCTTTGCCACCAGTGTAAGGTGACAGGCAATCTAAATTGATCACCGCTTCAACCCTGGGAAGCTAAAGCAGTTCTTGGTTTATTTTTAAGTAATAAAATCCTGTTAAAAATAGGAGACCTAAGGATTACCTGATACTTTCTTTCCATCGCATCAAAGCTATGGGTGAAAACTTATTTTCAAAAAGGTGTCTTTTTAGGATTTATGGAGGATTTTTTTTCCTTCCACTTTGTCTCCATTACCTACTTTCCATTCTGTCACTCTCCGGTCTGAATGGTGCACTTGGTCTTTTTTGTTTTGCTGTTGCTATTTATTTGGAAGTACTGCCTTGAGGGTTGCACTAAGAGCTCCCATCTCTTGACCCATGTTGAGCAAATGCAGATGGAGGACCAGAAATATTTAAAGTCTTCATGTGAAAAGATAAACTCATAGAGCAGATCGGCAGACAAGATGGGATACGCTCCATGTCTCCAAATCCGTTTTTGATATGCTATGCCATGAACTGGGCCCATTTATCATCTCAGCACTTTTTGCTGTTATTCCTTTCCATCTTGCAGACCCCCGTGGATGCCCAATGGGTATATCATTCTGAGAACACACTCAGTTAAGTCTGTACAGTGAATTATTTTTATGATACTTATATGTTGCTCTACTTTCTTACAGAAATGACTTAATGTCAAAATTTATGGAAATTTCTAAAGAAATCACTGTGAAACCCATGACTCCCATACTAGCAGTCAAGCATTCATTTTTAGTGTTAAGCAATTCACAGTCTTCTCATGAAGTTCTCATCATTATTTTAGCATCAGTTTTACATAGCACAGTATAAATGACCATTATATCTCTTCAGAGAGACATATATTTTTGAAAACGTTTTTAAATGTCTAGAATTGTCCATTTGCACAATGAAACAGGAAATTATACAACCTTCCTCAAATCAGTGTTGTTCCTCGTTAGCTATAATATAAATGTGCTTATGGGCAGAGCGTACCAAGCATATCTACATATACACTTACATAGGCATATACATAGCAATGTAAATGAAGTTATACTTTTAATGATCAAATTGGGAAATAAAATTAAAAAAAAATGCTTCCTCATTCATCCTTCTATTTCAGTGTGTTTTTTTTTTAATATAATGAAACTTAATTTTGAATCTAAAAGGTTTGGGATACCAGTTTTGAAGAATAAAGTAGCTGATCATCTGCCTTACTATTACACAAATTGTATTTCTATCAAGTGGAAGGAAATATAATTTGTACAATGATTAATTACATAGTGATTATAGTTGAAAAATTTATTCCCTAACATGATTTGTTAAATGGAGGAATTTAATATGAAATAGTAGATTTCCAAATTTATACAAATAACACCAGATGGTGAGTAGCTAGTTTTAATTAAATTAGGTTTGATAATTATAGCTGATTAATTTTTAGGTTTGACTCAGATTAGAAAGAATGTATTATTTTCCTGCAATTTTATTTTTAGGTTCCTCACAAGGTTGTGAATATTGCGTTATTGGTTGCGGCCGGAGAGCAGCGCTCACCCCCGTGGGGGCTGCCTGGGGACCGTGGCGGCGCCCCGGCCGCGTCCCCGGCGCCGCTGGCTGCGCTGCGGCCGCTCCTGCAGCCCGCGAGGACGTGGCGCGGCGCGCTTGGGCCCGGGCCCATCGCGCGGAAGTCACAGGGAGTCTTGCCAGTGGCAGCAGGAGGGAGTTTCTACCACAGCACCAAAATATGTTTTCACAACCCATTCGATTGGCTCCAGCGCTGCTTCAGCTGCTTNGGAGAGCAGTGCTCACCCCTGTGGGGGCTCAGCCTGGGCTGCCTGGGGACCACGGCGGTGCCCCGGCCGCGTCCCCGGCGCCGCTGGCTGCGCTGCGGCTGCTCCTGCAGCCCGCGAGGATGTGGCGCGGCGTGCTTGGGCCCGGGCCCATCGCGCGGAAGTCACAGGGAGTCTTGCCAGTGGCAGCAGGAGGGAGTTTCTACCACAGCACCAAAATATGTTTTCACAACCCATTCGATTGGCTCCAGCGCTGCTTCAGCTGCTTCTGAGCTAGCAGAAAAGCCTCGCAAGAGAAGGGGAGCCTTGCGGTTGCTCACGCCAGGGTGACCCGCTCAGCTCAGACGTTCCTACTTCTGTGCTCTATCAGCAGTGACCTATTTACACACATGCACACACTTGTCCTCCCTACAGCTTTTGGCCCTGGACATTTCCATGGGGAGGCACGTGCAAGGACTAAAGCCAGGTCAGTGGGATGCAGCGGGCAAAGGATCCACCCCGGCGCACGAGCTGCCGTCCAGCACATCCCATTTCATCACTTCTGCTCCTTGCCAGAAGTTTCTTTGGTCTAGACTCAAGTTTGAGCACACTGAGTCCCAGTGATTCCAGCAAATCACAGAAATAGGCGTAAAGTTACAGACGTGTCCAAGCCTTGCTTTGGGCTGCGGACACCGTCCAAAGAGTATCCTCCAGCATGAAGTCTGCAGGATGCAATAGTCTCAATCCCAAGGGAATCATCTCCTGCCTTTGGATCAAGCCAAGTGCAAAAGTGGCCAAGTTAGGAACTGAACTGTCAAATTCTTTCGCATTTATGAGTTTTGCAATTTCAGATTCAAGCTGAAATTGGGTCTTGGCTTCATTGACAGCTGGGAGTGCTCAGCCTCTCCCCAGCAACACGAGGACAACGGCAGCAACATTCATATGAGAGTAACTGCAAGGCATTTGTTGCTCCAGGTCTATCCAGAGTCCAAGGGAAGGACTCTGTCAGTGTGACTGAGCTCACGGCATATTTCTCGGTTGCCTGAGCTAGGAGTGTGCTCCTGGCACCTGAACACCATGAAAAGAAGAGGAGCAGGGAAGGAAGAGGCTTGATACATCAGACTGCCATAGCTCAAAGGCATTTTGAATATTATAATCAAGTTCAAATATTCTAATCTTTCATTTGAATATTATAATTAAAAGAGGTGTTCAGGATACGCCTATAACTCCTGGAAAATGTCAGGTTCTCGTGGCTTCCAGCGAAGAACATTTCAGACTGCAGGAAGCCAGTCTGAGGGCTCACCTTCCACTTTGGTGCCATTACGAAACTTAAAAGATTTCTTAAAGCGTATCTCCTAGTGGTACTTTCATATAGCCAGCACTTGGGCTGTCACAGCAGCGAAGTGGTGCTGTCCTCTCTCCCTTCTCTCATGTCCCTGTCCTTTTATCTCAGTTTTCTCTCTGCAGGGTTCTTCCTCCATTATCTGCCTAGTGCAAATCCCTTGTCTTGCTCCAGCCTTTTTTTTTTTTGGTATTGAAAAGTGGCCTCCCTGAATTTGTATTATATTGATTATGTAAATCAGCACTTCTCCTCTAGATTGCTTTTTCTTTGTGAACTGGGAGTATAATTTGCAGTCCTCTACCTGATAACTGTGAGCATAATTTGAGCTGTCTCTTCGTGAAGTCATCAGTGACTGGCTTAATTTCCATTTGTGAGTAGTAGATTTTCTTTCTTTCTTTTTTTCTTTTTTTTTAAACTTTTTCCGTAATCCTACCTCTTTCTGAACTAATGGATTCATTCTGCTATTAATAATAGCACCACAAAAGTGTATTCTGGAATTTCCGCTGATAGTGCTAGTGAGACTGAAATTTATCAACAATGTGACAGGATTTTCAACATTTCCAGAAAAGATCATCCTGTAACTATCAACCTGACAATAAAATTGTCTATCTGGAATAGAAGATTGAAGATTTGAATATGGTCATTTTTTTGATGTGAAAATATTACTAAATGAAGTAAAACAATACCATTTTACTGTGAGTAGCACATGTCTCTCATCAACTTGAAATGCCAACTATAGTTCTCAAAATTAAAATAATGAGGGGTTCGTGACATACTGTTCTTCTTTCCTGCGATGAATGCAACCCACTTTTGAAGTGTCATGTAGTACATTTAACAGCAAATGAGATTTAATAAATCTATTCAAAAGGTTTCTAAAGGATAAAGGAAAAAAATCTAATAGCCTCTTACTGGGAAGTGTCTCAGAAAAGAAGACCGTTGCTTTATATTATACCTTTTTAAAAAAAGCATTGTGAGTAGTTTCTTTCTCACTTGATGATAAGGTATTGGCTAAGCACTGAAAATATCCTGAAGTTTTTGTAAATAGAGGAGGTGGGCAGGAGCTCTACCCCAACACCTGTGCCAAGTCCCTCTGGTGTCACCTGTCCCCTAAGTTTAGTTCCCAGAGCATCCAGAGACACAAGGCTGAGTAAAGCCAGGATGTCTCTACAGAGCACTAGGCAGTACTGATGAAACCGTGCCCAGAGCTCTTTCTTCAGAAATTTTAAGATTGCTGCCATTGTAAACTCGCATAAGACATAGTTGTTTTTTTGAACTAGTCTCTCGGGGCTAAGTTTCACTAGGGATTGCGTCACTAAAAAAGGGAAAATATCTGAAACTGTAGCAAAAGCTAAGCAGTCCTCTCAAATTTCTCACACAAAAAAAGCATTTCTCCAGACAAAAATCACATTTTAAGTTGGCAAAGTAGTTCTGTTTTTTTTTAGATAAAATCATAACGATTAATTCTGATATTTTAATTAAGAATCAGATACTAAATAAACTTTCATAAGCGAAAAATAGTTTGGAAAAAAGTATCAGTATGCTGCATTCCAAAAATGTCCAAAATAGGTGATATTTTGACCTGATCAATATGTTTTTTTCATTTTTGTCTGCAAAGGAAATGTCATCATTAATTAGCACATTTTTGTGAAATATTTCCCTTTGGACAAACTGGCATTTTTTAGAGGCAAAATGTTCTATAAGAAAATTTCAGATCAATGCTACTGTCAACCCACTATTCAGTTGCATCTGAATATAAACTCAGGCATATACAGCTAGGCTCAGCTGAAGTCAGTGATAATCCTGTCAGACACTTCAAAGGGGCCAGAATTACAAATGTGCAGGTACCTGTATATGAATGTATGCATCTGCATCATTTATGTATATCATCTCTTACATATCTATGCTCAGATAATTATAGCTATTCCTGTATACACACCAGAAAAAAAAATTGCTTGTCTAACAGATGGAAATCCTGCAGGAAACCCGAAGAACAGTCAGGGTTGGGGGAGAAGCTAGGCAAAGGCATATGTTTTGTTGTAGCTTGAATTACCAGGGAGCTAATCCTCAGGAAGGGGGTACATTTGACCTTCTACAGCATGGGGAAGGTTAACCTTTAATATTTCTCAATCAACACATTCCAGGAGAAACTTTCTGTTGCATTGCAATATTAAAAAAAAAGCAGCAAGTTACCAGAATTACAGCAAGTTACCAGAATTGGTAACTTGCAAGATGGAGATTCTAGAGAGTTTTTTTTTTTTTTTTTTTCAACACAAGTCACACAAATTGTCAACACTGTACTGTCTCAATAGTCTGTCAAATGCAACTCTTTTAATCCTTGAAATGTGGCCAGTTTCTCATGTTTAAGCAAGAAAGACATTTATTTCCATTCGTGTTTGGCTGGTTAATATCTGAATGCAATGCTAAGTGTCATTATCAATTGGATATGTTCCAGAGGTGACAAGAAATGAATAAGAAACATTACATTGGCATTAAATTATCTAATTTCAAAATGTACGGTCAGACCTTGAGTTCTCCATTTAATGCATGGAGAAAAACAACCCTTTATCAACATGCCTTCTTTTTACATATTCTGAAATCAAGCTGAATAGTAAGTTATAATCCATGATATTCCATGTAAACAGTCTTTTAATGACAGAAATTCATATTCTTATGGGGGAAAATTTAAAAGAAGGTAAAGTTGTTTAATTGGGAGGATGAGGAGAGGAATCTGTAAATGACCATTAAGAGCACATTTTCAATGCATAATAGTACACTTAAAAATATACAGATATATGTTCTCTTTTAGCTGTGTGTAAACCCAGGTATGTGTGTTTATATGTTTGTGCATGTAGTTGTGAAGCAAGGACATCCCTTTCTTTCAGACACTATATAGAAATATCTTTCCCCCCTTCTATTTTTGAAAACTTAGTAAGATTCTAAACCCAGTGCAAAAATCCTCACAGATGCATCTCCCATTTTGACCTTAATTTTGTTAGTCAGGGCTAGATATTGTAGTAGTATGAAGGTTAAATCATGGTATATTGCAGACATTCTGAGAATGGAAAACTTAAATTCAAAATTTTCTGTGTTGGTGGGCTTGTGTCAGAGCTCTAACATTACTCTTTCAGTGAGGAAAGAGGGAGATTATGGGCTTGTTATCTGTACAGGAGTTTCTGTGCTTAAGAAGTATTGGACTCAATAAGCTATCTCCCATAGCATTGAAATTAATATCCCTGTGCGGTTTCTTAGGATTGTAGGTTCTGCGAGTGCAGAGTATCTATTTCTCTGCATTTCTGTTACAGATATACACATATATGCGGGTATGTGTGGATAAATGTGTATAAATACATATGTGGATACTCATAATTGCATATTATGACAATTAATTTGAATGTCTCTGTACACTAAGCTGGAATGGCTTTTAGAAATCACGTTTGTTCTGGTTGCCAGAACAATGGGCATTTATACTGGAATCCCTTAGATATACTTCTGCCTCAACACAGTGGCAAGTCAGGCTTCAAAATATTGAGTTAATTACAGAAGCAAACCCACAAAGGTTAAAAAATGTTAATGGGCATCAGTGAGGAGCACAATCTATTGAGCACCAACTGATTAGAATTTATTGCAGGAGTTAAGACAGGCACATACCAAGAGAGTAAGAAGAATTAAAGCGCACACGAGTGCTCTTCTGTACCCAGTAATCCTGATAATGTTCTCACATGCTCCTAGTAATAACTCTGCATTTGGTTTTAATTGCTCAGATGGCTGGATGGTGATCTCTATCTAAACAAGTGCTTGTGCTATCTGAACTCACCACTGAGTATCTGAGAAGTCATTGCGTCGTCCACTGATATCTCAGTGCTGTGGTTTACTGCCCCTGAATGTTTGCTCTAATATTTTTACTTTCTTGACCCTTAAGGCTGTAGATCTGGAATTGCAGACAAAAGCACATGGTGGGGATTCTGTCCGTTCCCGGGAGATGAAAGAGCAAACCCTGCTAGTGAACCCACTGCCTTTGGGCTAAGGGAAAGAGCGTGACATTTCTTTTATAAGCAACTTCATTGCGTGCTTCAGAGATGTCAGTTAAACAGTCTGGGGGATGTGATTGTGTTTCGTGCTAACAGCATATGCTAGGTCAAACCTCCTGACTCGCTTTCCCAGGTGGCTTGACTGCAGCTGGGGCACACAGGGTAGTGCCTGACCCTGGGGAGAAGAGCCCTGGACAAAGAGGGAATCGCTCGAGCCAGGTCTCAGGAGCGGAGAACGTGAGTTGTGCGTCACACATTTGTTTGGTTTCACAGCTAGCAGTAAATCCAGACCCCCTGTAGGACCTAATTACCTCACATTGAACACTAACTCAGAAGCTGAATGCTGTTGAGGAGAGATGGGGACTCATTTCTGAGCGCACAGGCACAAGCACATTTTTATTGGCCATAGAGAATGGTACTGTTTGTGCCAATATAGTATGAAGTCTGACTCAGAGCATAAAGTGCAGGTGCCAGCAGCAAGGAGATGCTGTGAAGAAATACCAGCTCGCCGGGACTGCAGAGTATCAGTTGTCTGAGGAGACCAGAACTGGGAACAGAAACAGCCGCTGATGACTGGAGACGTGTTTTCTTTGCCATCTCCTCAGCTTCCCTCATGTTCTTCACCGTGGATTCGGAGGATGGAGCGATGACAGCAGGAACAACAGAGCTGCCCCTTTTGGGACTAATTCAAATCCCACAGCTGAGGCGGCCAGCCATGCCCTTCCTTTGACCACTTCTTCCTAAGGAATGCCTCCAAGACTTTCCGTGCTCCTGGGACAGCAGTAGATAAACATAGCTATTCCTCCTTCCTCTCGGGATGGTTCTGGCAAAGGATAACACCTTGTGGCTTGCCATCGTCCTAGGAGCCTGCTTGAGAAGGTAACTTTTGGAGAAGAGAAAATCAGCAGAGTTCGCGTACTCTGTACAGTGCCTTGCACAATGTATCCCTGATCTGACTGGGCCTTTGGGTACACCAGAGCTACAGGTAATAGCAACAAATAGTGACTGTCTCTAAGGATAAGAGCAGGAAATTAAATTGTCTTTGGATAAAAATAGTTCCTTCTGATTGTGTTTTCTACTGGTTCTTTGCCTTCAGGCAATGTATGACAACTTCAGGAGTGTTTTTTTTTTCCCTTAGGCAATGTTTTGTTGCTCTCTGCCTTAAAGTCAGTCAATATCTGTAATTATCTGTCCATCCCACAGGTAACTAGAGGACTTCTGGAGGAAAAAAAAAAAAAAAAAGAAAGAATGAAGACAGAAGCAGAGTATCTGACAAGACTTGAAGAATTAAGATGACAAAAAACAGGTCACTGGGCTCAAAGCTCCTGCGTGGATCAGACTTTCATTTTATACATGCTTCTGGTTCTTTGTATCTCAGAGTGATGCTTACTATACAAAACACATGTAGGTGCAAGCGTACGTATGTGTTTGTGTGTGTATGTGGTCGCATATGACGGTTTTGTTATTTGCATGTGTGAGTGAACACGCGCAGCACGTGGGTGGCGAGGAGCTAAAGGCACCTTTTCAGGGCTGACAAGACCCACATTTGATTCTCCTTCAGCCGAGACGGGCTTTTCAAAGCGCCTGCTGAGGCGGAAGGGAAAACAACCCCCTCGAGCCAGGCGCGTGCAGCGAGTGCCAGGATGAAACCCCGAGCACGGAGCGCGGTATGGAAGAGCTGGGTGGGCGCGCCGAGCCCGCCGCTGGTGCGCGTGTGCTGCCGGAGACTGTGGCAGCACGGACGCCCTCTCTGCCCGGGCGAGAGCCAGCAGAAACCTACCCGAGAGGAGTATCTGGGGCTGTAAGCACTCCAGCACAGGATCCGGGCAGTCCGCATCTCTTCCTGGCTGCGGGAGGCAAAGGCATCGCGGCGAGGCCGGCGAGGGCACAGCTGGCGTGCAAAGCGCTGCCATCAGCAAGCCCGCATCTGCCGGACGGGTGGAGAGCAGCCCGCCCAGCTGGGATTTTAATACAGCTAATGGCCTTCCTTTGGAAAAGCAGTATTTTTCCGCCTTCATAATAGAGACGTGGGAAACAGAACTGACATCAAATTCAGTATTTTTAAGGTGGGACACGTATGTGGAATTTCAGACCCACTGGCCTTGGCAGGGTCTGAGAGATCTGTACGATTGTGGCATTTCCTGTCCTGAAAGACCTCTGGCCTCCAAGACAAAGCCTAACAGTAGGGAGAAGCAGCGGGCCCATGCGAGGAACGTTGTGGTGCCCTGTGGTGCCGTGCGGAGGGGCCTGTAGTCACGGGCATTGATGGTGCTGGGTGCGCTGCACCCAAAGCCGTGAGGCGAGAGTTCCCGTGGACGCTGCCTCCAGGGGCTGCTGAATGGGCCTTGCCCCGTCCGGGAGATGAGCACATAGGATAATGCTGGGAGCACCATTCCCAGCCAACATCTCACCTCTCGGCTGATGACACCTGGTGCAACTGATATTTTTATTCCATAGACAGACTGAGACCCCGTAGTTTCCTTGCTTGCTTTTTCTCCGTGGCCCTTTATGTTGCGTGAAGTTCCCTAAATAGCATCTGTGTAATGGTGCTTTTCTGCTGACCCACATTTCTCAGCACAGGTTCAAACTCTGCCAGCAGCTGCTCCATGTTCAGCTTGTTAAATCTTCCCTATATAGCTGGGGAATTAACGTTAGTTATCCAAGAGAAGAAGCAGACATCAGGAGCAGGAGAGGGGAACGTGAGGGACATCCAGTTTCCTGGGGGGTGCCTCAGCTGAGCAGCATCTTCTGCTTTCCTTCTGCCATGACTCCTGCAAGCCCCGTGGAGGTGTAGAGTGTGACATGGATTTAGGGGCTTTGTGCTCTGTGAGAGGTAGGGTGAGGATTTACTGGTGGAAGTGATGTATGTGTGAGGACAGACGCTGAGGTGACAGGTCCTTGGGTGGAATCCAGAGGCAGACGTGAGGTGCTGAGTTCTCTGCACTGTGCAAGGCACCTCTGAGTAAGAGCCAGGAGAGGTGGTGGGGCCAGGATGCAGCTGTGAAGGTTGCCCAATATTTGCAACTGAAATTCAGAGACCAGAATGCATTTATGGCTCCCCTTTTCTCGCCGCCTGCGCCTTTTGCACAGTATTCCTGTGGTTAGGCCTTGGGGTGGCATTGATCCCAAGCACAAGTCCCTTTTCTCTGGGCGAGGACACCGCACTAATCACCTGGCAGTAGTCCAGGAGGGAAGGAAGGAACGCGCATCCCCTGCTCTTGAAACTGTTTATTTTTCAGAGTTGGGTATAAAATTTGTTAAATTGGATTTCCTTATAGCACAGGGAGATATAGGTGCCCGTCCTTGATCCATGGTTTTGATTTAGGCAAGGGTAATCTCCAGGAATGTGGCAAGAAGTGTATTNGTGGTTAGGTCTTGGGATGGCATTGATCCCAAGCACAAGTCTCTGGGCAAGGACACTGCACTAATCACTTGGCAGTAGTCCAGGAGGGAAGGAAGGAACGTCCATCCCCTGCTCTTGAAACTGTTTATTTTTCAGAGCTGGGTATAAAATTTGTTAAACTGGATTTCTGTATAGCACAGGGAGATATAGGTGCCCATCCTTGATCCATGGGTTTGATTTAGGCAAGGGTAATCTCCAGGAATGTGGCAAGGAGTGTATTTGAACTTGTGCAGGCAGGAGAGAAAACTGAACCTGCGTTTGCCACAGCTAGGGCGAGTGGTTTCACTGCTCGACCAGAAGATAAACCAGGAACGTCCCCATTTCCTATATCCCCACTTTGTACTCAGGATCCATGTTTCACTCTGGGCCACCCAGAAAATACACGATTTGTGGATGTTTCTGGGTTTAAGAATGAGATAAGGGCTGACCTGCTTAGCAGTGATAAGGCTGAGGTGCTTGAGGACATGAATAGCTGCCAGAATCGGAACGAAAGATTGGAGGCATCCTCAGGAGGAAGCCCAGGTTTATAAGCTCTTACTTGTGGACTGAGGAACCAAAATTTGTCCTGAATCCTTCTGCTGGCCCGAGACTTGCCCTATTCATAGCACAATAATTGCTCCATTGCTGATCAGTTTTATTAATTCTCATTAGGTTATTAAATTAAACATTGGGTCTCCAAAGCCACTAAGATGACACAATGATATACTGTATCTGTAAACCAGTAAGTCCATGGTGTGTGGCCCTTCCAACAGCCAAACATTTGCTGAATTATTTAAAGAGTTTTAAGTCTGATAACTCATCTGGGAAGTCTGTAAATATAGAGGGCAAGACCAGGCCTCCCCAAACAAGGGAGGGGAAAGAGCTTCTTCATTCACTGAACAAATGTAGGACAAGAAAAATGCTTAACTCTGGACCTCAGAAAGAACTTAGGTTTACTGCAGTTGCAAATATGACAAAGATCCATCTTTCAGAGACGTGGTAATAAAGAGTAGACCAGAATGGATGCATTAGCAGAACAAATCCATTATACTTGCCTAAATATCTCTGAAAGAGCTGAGGGTGGAAGCAGACAAATAGGCACCAAATATTCCTGAGGAATTATATTTTGTTGAGCTGGCAAACTACTCTGCACTTCCTAAATCCAGCTTGTCGTACACTGGAGAGGAAATAATGGAGTATTGCAAACACTTCCATTAATTGACCATTCTCTGATAATGCAAAGCATGGTAAAACATGATAATTCATCCCTCAATTTAAAGAGTCCAGGAGAAGTCCATTCTGGTTTAGCTCTGTTGTATAGGGATATATTGCAGCTTTAATGAGAGATTGTTCCTGACATTTAATATGTCTTTAACAGTGAAGATGTGGATAATATTGTCAGCTTGCTACTATAATTTCCCAGGCTTGGATGAAAGCTACTATGTAAGCAAAAAGCGCTAGTATGTTTCTCTCTCATCAGATGCTTACAGGAAAATCATTTGCTGGCTACAAATAGAATTTACGCAGGGAAAATCAGAGTTCTGCTGAACTTCAGGAGTCCTGACATTTAGTCTTAAACCTCCAACTTTATGGAAGAAATTCTGGAGAAAAAAAAAAAGAGAGAATAACGATTACATTTTTGGAAACAAGCGAAGATCATTTAAATGCTGTCTGGGAAAGATTTAATTTCCTTATTGGGAAGCCAGAGCTGCAGTAAAACATAGATCATTTTTTTTTATTTCTTTTTTTTTTTGTGCCCCATGATGTTCACTCCTAAGGCAAATAAATATTTCCCTTCTCAGATATTTTTCTCTCAGGATTTACTGAACATTGCAGCATTTTGAGGGAAGTTTTACTTCTGCTCCTGCCATTTCCCACTTATTTTACAGATGGGTTGCAGAGATCCAACAGCCCCTATCTTGCTCGTTGAGCATTTCCCAAGTCCAAGCACTGCAGAGACCGCTAGAAGATGCCCATGCCAAGGACTGGATGCATCTACTGAGATGTGGGCATCCAGCACAGGGCTGAGACCACAGCACAGTTTGGAGGAGATACCTCAGTCTCCTGGGAGTGCTAAAATACCACTGAGGGCCTTTATACTCTCCAGAGCATCCAAGGACATAGAGGACTCAGGCCTTTAAGCTTGGATGTCTCTGACATCCTGACTAGTACCTGGGAGGTGTATTTTGCACCTCAACAAATCCAATACACGTAATTCTAAAGTGACTGTGAATAATGTATCACACACAATTGCTTGAACATATGGACTCACAGACTCTGTGTTATGTGCAATAGTCCCTGTAGTGCTGGGATCTCACCCAGCTTGGGGAGTAGGTTATATTTTCATGTAGTGTGGTATGGTAGACTCCCAGCTCATATGTCCCCACAAAAATAGATGAGCTGCTGCAGGCCTGCAGTGATGCTGTTGAAGATTAGACTAATCAGAAATGGGCATCTGAATAAAAACATCAGTTTCAGGTGTATATTTAAGCCCCTGAGCTTAAGCTAGACTTAGCTGTGCTAAACTCCAGCTTTGCAGGGTGCCGGCATCAAAACCTGGCTTAGGTCATGTCTCTTCTAGCAAGGAGGAGCCTCCCTCATTGCTGTCAGCACAAAGCGGTGGTCGCAGGTGCTGAAGCAGCAAATCCCAACAGTGGTGAGGACCAGACAGCCATCCTGAAAGCAGGAGGTAGGGGTGGCTCAGTCACCTCCTTGTTGGACAGAATTTACATTCCATACCCCAAAATAGCAGGCTGTCCTGTGATGATGTGATGATGTGATGGTTTATGCCCTTGGCATCGAACACCTGCAGGAGCTTCAGCTTCACACTGCAAGCGTGTGCTTGCAGACCCAGGTGGTCCTGCCAGCATGCCTCATGGCACTGCCTCCTCTCCTTCTATCCTGGTGCCCACAAAATTCTCCTCAGAGACACACAATTTCTGAGCTTAGACCTCCACAGGCTCAACCTGGCCAAAGTCTGCTGCTTCCTTCCCAGTGCAGAAAAGGCAGAGGCAGGCAGCAACAGCTCCTTTGGTGGCTGCTACTTCTTTGGTTCCTTGCAGGCTGATCACACTTGTGCTTCTCCAAGTCACTTGCATGCAGTCATGCTGGATAACAGCTCTGACCTGAGAACTGGGATTTCCCACAGATCCTCCAGAAGCAGCTTGGCTCCGGGATTTGGGACTAGGATGCGTGACGTAGCACCTGAGAGCAGGTCAGCTTCCCTTTGGGTTTGGGCTTTGCTGCTGCAAGTGGAAACTCAACATTTCCATTTGATATGGAACTCTAACATTTTTCTTTTCCATTTCTCATTAGCATAAAAGTCTCCAAATTTAAACTTCTTATACAGCAGATTTTTGTGAGGGGATATAATTATAATCAGCTGAGAAGTTTTGTTTTTATTTTTTTTTAATTTAATTGTTATATATGAATACAGCATACTAATTATCCTAATTATAAACAATATCAGATAAGGAAATGTAATAATTCATTAGTATCATAATTGGTAATTGCTACTGTAGCTGCTGTTTACTTTGGTAATTGGTATTTTAATTGGCAATTGCTATTCAAAATGGCCATTGGGGTTACTCTAACTGGTGACTGGTAATTACAATGAATATTGTTAATTGGTATTCTAATAGGTTTGGTAATTCATATTTGGTTTGCTTGTTGGTAACAGAGCAAAGTGGTCATTTGTAATACGTAATTGGTTTGGTAGTTGATTTAGCAATTGATACTGTAGTGAGCACCAAATGAATGATCAAACACATTCATTTAACAATAGAATAGATAATATTTTGAAATGAAAACTTTTTATTAAGCTGAAGATCAGATGTTTCCAATACAAAAATGATATTGCTAACAAAAATGCTGATTTTAAGAGAAACTCCTAATTGTAGGGAATTTTCTAAAATGGAAATTCGTGGGAAATGACAGGATCATTTCAGCGTTTCAGTTTCATCAAATAGAGATTTTCCAATAAATAAATAATCTCTTGGAGAATTTTGGACTGGCTTAGCTGTAACATCCTGCAGGTTCAAGACTCTCTATAAGGTAGTCTGTCACCTGCCTCCTGATGCACGAGATAACATAGAGGGATGCAAAAGCACCTCTGCAGATCTATATGTGATTAAGCAGCTAGCAACACTACCCACATCCCCAGGGCATCAGCGTAGCCAGGATTGAAAACAAAAAGAAAAGGTGTTTTTTTGTTGTTTGTTTGTTTCCAAAAGACCTAAATGGTTGCCAAAACAGGGATGAGTTGACAGGGCAACTGCTGGGGCCTCTCCTCTCTCCCAATGAAGACGACATGGCGAGCACAGGACTGCAAGGCGGAGCAGAAGCCACAGGGCCAAGCTGAGCCTCTTAAAACTCATCCTGCTTGCATGTCCCCCGGCTTCCCAAGGAGCCCTTGCTCCTCATCCTAAGTGCAGTTGACATTCCCTGATCTAGCATGGTGGCTTTTCTCGTTACATTGCTCTCCAAACAGGACAAGACCCACACTGCTCTTCAGTTGGTATTTTTAATACTGTGTGAAATCAAATATGGGGAAGGAAGCTAGATCAGCCCATCAAACAGATTTTTTCACTAATTTTCCATATATATGTGATGGCCGTTTCCAATACGGGGGAACTTTGCTTGACATTCTCTGATACAGAGGACTCGTAGTGCAATGCATTGCGGGAAGGGAGCATGTGACTTTAAAGAAAAGACTTTGGAGCACTGAGATATGCTAATGACATCCATATAAAAACAGCAAGCCTGAGATCTGAAGGGAAGAGCAACTAAAATTGTTCACTACCAGCCTTTGATGCAAAAAATACTTGGATGCTTATATAACTGATGGTACAAATTTTCACAGAGAAATATCTAGAACTGCCAGAACTATTTCTGTCCTATTATGGGCTTTGGAAAACGATTGATTTTTTTTTAGATGCATGAAGTTGAGTGTCCAACATACATTCTTTCTGCCCAGAACAATTTTGCCTGGAGATGTTTGAATATCTGGCTCATTAGACTGTGTCCTTCTATGCTCAGCATAGAAATCTGAGATAGAAAACACCTCCCAGGTCATCCAGCCCAGCCTTTGGCACTGCAGAATTGTTCCCTCTCCTTCCTATATATTTTCTAATGATTTGTCCAGTCCAGTTATAAATGCCTCAGATAATGGATTTCCCCTGGAAAACTATCCACCACTAGTGACCACTGTTATTTTAAAGTGGGACTGGGATTACATCTAGTGACACGACGGGAGATTTCAATATGATGCACACAAAAAGAGAATGGAGGAAGCAACCAAAGAAAAACTATGGACAGAATACAAAGAGCTTGTGCTTCAAAGCAAAAGACCTAATACTTAAGGAAAATAAAACTTTTGAGAATGCATCTACTTCAGATAATCAGACAGTAATGTGAACCTTTAACCACAATACTCAAATCTCCCGTAGTTGAGTAGTTTATTTTTTTATTAGCTAAACTTTTTTTTAGCTGCTATCGGGAGTTTTTGATGAGATCTCAGTTGCTAAGACATAGACCTTCTGAGTGCCTGATCTCCAAACTGAAAAGCCGTGTTTGTAATTTCACCTGATTGAATTTCAAGAGAGATCTCTCTCTGTTTCCTTTGCTTCAAATAATATAGGGATGAGGAATTATTTTTGAGAGGGTCCTTATGGACTGAAATATGAGGGGGAAATTCTAACATCATTTTTGAGACAACTATGATAGTTTCAGAAAAAAAAAATCAAAATTCTTCTTTCCACTACTCAATATCCAGTAATTCAAGACTGATTTTGTAAATCCTTACCTCATGTTCATGGATTTGGCAGTATGCAATTAAACTTTTCAAATGCTTCTCTTTTCTTCTCACAAGTCTTGTTTAATTTAACCAATCAAAAATTCATTTATTTCTGATTAGAAATTTAGTTAATGAAAATAAAGGCTGGAAAATAAAACCTGGCAAGTCATTTGCAAATGTCCTCAGCATCCTTCAATCTCTTCTTCTTCTTTGAAACTACCTTTATTCATGTCCCTGCATAATTGATTTTGTCATGTTTACACTTTGTGATACATTTAGAAAATACAATGTACTGCTGCTATTCAGTATGTGTTCCACATCATTAATTATTCACACGTAAGAGTTTTGGCCATGTCAGTGCAAGGCAGTGTAGAACACTGCAGGAACTCCTTCCAGATTAATGAAGAGGATTCCTGAAGCTGAATTACTTCTGGGTCCAGGGCAGGTTAATATTGGTACCCTCATGCCACACACCTTTGTGCAGGTTGATTTCTCCTTTGTCAACCTATAGGCAATGCTGAAAGATTTGTTCTGTTACTTCTGTCACAAGAAAAAGTAAGAGAAAATCAGGTCTTATTAAAAAGACAGCATTCAAGATTTAGGTTTCTACCTTCCCCAGATCTCTTGAAATATGAGCACAAAACACAATCTAACCTTATTTCTGTCCATCCCCCTAGCACAGCATCATCACAGACTAATTCTCTCTCTTTCTGCATGTGTTTTTGAAGCTGGTTGAAGCTTGAAGATAAGATCTTAAAGCTGACATTAGCTACTGTCATGGGACACTTTCCGCTCCAGCAGCAGTGCAGATCAAGTGATTGCTGCAATTACTAATTTGGTATTTTTCTTCTTTTCTTCTTCCCGGGTCTTCACAGCAGACACTCATCTCCCCTCCCTCAGAAAGTACATGGGAAGAGCAGGACGTGCTGATGTCTGATGTCTGATCAAACCGTATGTTCAATGGCTGCAGTACCAAGTAAGAAACTGCATGATTTCCTCATCAAGTTAACCTTCACTTTTCCCACAAAGTGCAGGGACCTCATGACCTTGGAGAAAGTGGTTCCAACAGCAATGTGAGCTTCAGGATCAGCAATCTTCAATCTTCAGATGTGCTGCCACTGCAAACAACTACAGCATGAGGATACCCACTAGTTTTAAACACATCCAGCTCTGGATGCTGTTCCACTGCAATGGCACAGAGCTCTGCATGTGCTAATTTAAGTTTCTTCTCAAACAACAGCTCTGTCTTTGCAATAATTGCTATGATTTTTATTAAAAGTATGTCTTGCTTTTTAGTATTTCACTACAAAAGAAGCCAATGTGGAATCATTTCTAGGTCAAGACATCTACATTTTGGTATGTATGTGTGGTTGCTTAGCTGTTAAAAGGTCTGAGGTGCCAAGACAAGGCATGAACAGCTAGCTAAAGAAGTCAGTGGAGCCCACAGAACAATTTTATTACCCCCAAATTAAACACCTAGAGCTGAACCCCAAATACCTAAGATGCAAAGATTGCCCAGTCAGCTCCTGATTTCTGCTCGCACCTTCTCCCATTGGTAGTGCATAGACACCCTGATAACTCTAGTACCTCTGCTCACATGTCCCACAAATGGTGCAACTCAGCTAAAATTACCAGGATGTGCTATGAAAAAAAAAAAAAGAAACATCCCTGACCTGTCAGCTCCCTGGCAATATCTAAAATCTCCTTTTCTTTGTGATGAGGTTAGGAAAGCTTTGCTTCATGCCCTTTGTGTGGTATAGTCCAGCCCTAAACAGATGAGATGACAGACAAGTGAGGGTAAAACATCCACCAGAAAGCGAGTAGGGGTGAAGAAGGTCATGAGTAACAGAAAAACAATGATGTAGCAGCTCCAATTAACCACAGCCTTCTCACTAAGGCTCAGTGGCTTTTTCTGTTATGGGTGGCTTGGTTTTTTTTTTTTTCTCTCCCCTCTCTGAAATGTAAAATGGCAATGGCTAGGCAGCTGGTGTGCCGTGACAGCTGCTTGTCACGCTGCTCATAATTACCCTATTGATACCTCTGCCCGTGTGTTGTATCCACCTGTTGTCTTTGGTCTAAGCTTGCAAAAAACTCTGTGTTACGGGAGCTGTTTCTCCCCAGTGTGTCTGCTCCAGACCGGCAAGGGGCCCCTATGTGCCGTCACAAGGTAAGCAATAAATAATAAAGCACCCAATTATTTTAGTAATAGAGCTGCAGGAGCTGTTGAAAAGGTTTAAGCTAAGCAAAGTTGGATTCCTGGCGGAAAGATTTGGCAATTTGTTCCAAGCATATGGGGTTTCACGGGAGAAGGCACCAAGACATTTTCAGGAGTAAGAAACAGAGAAAGAATTAAGGCTAGTGTTATCACTGGACACGTTTTATTATAGCCATGTGGTTCTTTATTTATGTACCATTTCACCATCTTTCATTGCGCCATTGTCCACAAAAGGAAAAGCAAAAAAATATATAATGCATTTACAACATTTCTGTGAGTATTGTTTTATGTTTATGTGACCATATATTCCCAATGTACCGTTTTGGAACATTTGCAGTCTTCAAATCTGTAGAGATTTTTGTCTACTTCTAAACAGTGCCAGCACAATGGACAGATTGATTGCACTTGGGACAGGCAATCACATTAGAAAATGTTGTGTTTCATAAGAATAAGACTTTACTTTTTTCCCATGCTTGAGCCAAGTTTTCCAGAGTTTACAAACCAAAGTTATACAAGAAAAGTAATGAATTTTATAAAATAACTCTTTCTCTGCAAGAGAACTGACTGCAGTTGTCTTGCTGCCTGCCTGGTATTCTCCAGCTTACTGGAGCTTAGAGAGGAAGGTGGCAGAGCCTGGAGTTTTTTATATAATATGAAACTTCACACAGCCTTTGCACACAGCTAAAATGAACTGATGAGTAAGCTAACACATAGAAAATAGTAAAAACTGAATACAAAAAGTCTAGTTCGCCTCAGACAGTAAAAATCTTAACTTTCACACAGATGGTGTGTTCCTCCAAGCATGTGCACATTGTTTATCAGAACTGTGCACTCCTGAAGGTTTTGACCTTAATTGTGATTCCTCACCCTACTGAAAAGAAACCAAAAGCAACAAACAACCAGAATCACAGAAAATCTAGATCAGAAGGGGTCTTTGGACATCACCTGGTCCATCTCCCACGCAAAGCAGTGTCATTTTGAAGTAAGATCCTGCTTCAAAGTCAGAGCAGATTGCTCAGGGCTTTCCCCAGTAGTGTCTTGAGCAGCTTCAAAGATGGAAATGGCAGAGGCTCTCTGGATAGCCTGTTTCAGAGCTTTATCACTGTGAAAAAAAAAAAAATATATATATATATACATTTAATATGAATTTCCGTAACTTTGCTCTTTTTTAATGTTTTGACAAAAGACCTAAAAAGTCATAAACATTCAACTAACTGTCCTTTGTACCATCCCTTATGAAGTAGAGCAGGGTTAAAAACTTGAAAGCCTGCAGAAGCTGGATTCAGAAAGACTGTTATAAGGAACAAGAATCTAGCAAAATTGTACGCTGATTTCCCAAGAAAGAGAGGCTCACAAGATTACACTTTCTGTGCATTTGTGTCTGTCTGTTCCCCAGTAATAATTTCTGAACTTAATAGTTTGTTTCAACCAAGCCTGATGGAGGTATAGCAATTTCAGATGTTAGATTTCTACAAGTTTAATGAAAACTTGTGCATGGATAGATGAGATAGACCCTGCCAGTACCCTCATCGACAAAAAGCTGCAATTTGAGGTCAATTGTTATTAGATACCTGAGGAGCCACATGGCATAGAGACCTTCTGAATACCTAAGCTAAAAGGAAAGATGTGATCAGACAGCTAGCACAGTATTAGTCATCAGAGAATCCAACCACGGGATACAAATCCATAGGGAACTGGGCTTCATTAGTTCTGCTGCTCATGAAATGCTTTGCCTTATTTTTTTTACCTTTACTTTTATGCTTTAGCTGAATGGTCATAAATTTCTACAAGAAAAAAAAAACCCTTCTTCCTATAATTTCCCTTTATATATCATCCTTCTCTTACGTGAGGAAGAGAATGTCTAAGAATAGCTGGTCAGATGATTTACTATTACAATTTTCTGCGGGTATATGGGATTTCTGGATGTCACTCAGCTGCCCTTAACAATAGCAAGGACACAATAGTTTCCATAGTAATACCCACTGCTAAGGGGTAAGGTGTGGGTGTTGTGGGGAGAGAGGACAAAGCAAGCGGGAGGCACAGGTGACGTAGACTCGCACAAAGAACAAAAATCCAGCCCCACAGAATTTGTTTCTGCAGTTCTCGCTATAGAAATGCCTCTTTTAAGGTCATTTGTATTTCACTGAATCCAGCAGAAAATCTAGCTGAGCAAGGTATGCGTTTTAGTGTAAATGCATGGGAGATCTTCACATCTTTTGTCATGCTTCTGTCTTGAAAGACTTAACCCAACTGCACCACTTTTAATGAGAGAAGACACCGCCAGTCTGTGTCAACAGAGGAGAACCCATCCTAAAACCATGTAATTTCTTATTTGATAGACTAGACAAGGGCAGGCCAGCAGGCAGGCCTCCTAAATGACCTAATGGGTTAAAATTGATGGTCTCTCTGTGTTGCTCTTTTAAAACAGCTAACCAAATAACAATTTCCTGGCAAACAGGCTAAACGCGTCTTCCATCTTTTCATTTAAAACCACCCCGCAAACAGAATAATTCTGATGCTGCAGCATATGTAGGGGCTTTTCTCGGGCCTTTCAGGAGTCTTGTTCACCCCAAAGAAAACAAGAAGACAAGGGAAAGCAAACATTGAAGTAAATAAAACACTTCTGTTTCTTTTGTCTATGGTTTAATAGAAAATGCTCATCACATAGACTCACAGCTGCTACAGGAGAAGCACCCAGGAAGGTTTTAATAAAAGCAGCTTTTATAAATGACAGAGGGGGAAATTTCAAAGAAGAATTTATCCAGGACTCCATTTATCGAAGATGGCTTCTGGCGCGGGTGTTAAAAGCTCTGCTATTGACTCAGGCCGTTATACGACTCTTTGAGCTGCAGCCAGTAGAGATGAGCAGAAGATAAACTCAGGGCTCACAGAAATAGGAACAGGGTATTTGAAAAGTAGATAATAAAATAATCTAGGCCATCTTTGAGTCCTTAAATAATTCTGTTTTAGTACGTTATCATATTTGAATCTAAATATTGTAGGGGAAGCAGCTATGAAGAGACCATATTTTACTTCTGAATGTCCTCTCCAGTATAGGTTCAAGAGTCAGTTTTCTCTAGCCTACTGTAAAGGAGGCTTCTGAGATTCTACTTTCTCAGGGAGACATGATTTTGTTGATTTTCTTTAAGATAAAACATATTTTCTGGCTTCTTTTTTTTTAGCATTGCTTTCCTAAAGTGAATTCATTTTGGAAGCCAAAAAGCCCTCCCTTGACCACAAAATGCTTTGAGAAAATCTAACCTTTTGCAAGAGGGCCTCAAGAGGTCATGTCAAAATGCAATTGCAGGAGGGTTCCAGCTGAAGACTCAACTGGCTGCTTGTCCTTTCCCTCCCATTAAGTCTAATACTCCATGCCACAAGGTGAACTGCATGGCCAGATCCCAGATGGATCCATCCGTGTCCAGAACTTCATTGCAATTAAGGTTCATTTATTTTCCAGTGGGGTTCAGTGATCATGTGGGGCTACAAAGTGATCAACTGTCTGCACCCACTTCCCCCCTTGCCTCAGCAGAGCAAAGAGGGAGCAGGGCTGAGCTTGGTGCGTGTGGTTTTGTTCTTCAAACTTGCCATTTGGAAAGCACCAGCCCTGCTGCTGAAGGCTAAAAACACTAGATGACTTCTCAGTGATGCAGGTGCCCGAAGACTTCCAAGTGAGAGGACCTGTGATATAAAATCTGAGCAGATAGACAGTGATTCCATGACCAAAACATCTTAATAAATGAAAACAAATGCAGGAGTATACACAGATCTGCGTTTTATACTGCAGCTAGCAACACTATAGAGAATAAATTCTGGGGTGGGAAGGCATGGATATGTATGAAAGCATTAGCATGCTTGGCCCGCATTTGTGAATTTAGACATGATAATTGTAATAACTTTTGATGCAATTCAGACATGATAATTTAGACAAGGTAACTGTAATAAGTTTAGACGCAGCAGAGAATAGCTGGCAGAGGTGAAAGCAATAGTCGTACTCTGCCTCTTGAGGACTAGACACCAACACATCCTGAGAGCTGGTGCAGAGGAGGAGAGGGAAGTTTGAGCATCGTCCTTCAGAGTCACTGAATGTCACCCTGAAACACAGAGTGGGGCTGGTTGTGGGGACTCCCTGCACCTCCTGGGAACCGCCAGCCTGGGCAGGGAGCAGTAGCTGGGATGGATCCATTGGCACATCCCGCGTCACTCAGGAGCATCGCGCATCACAGAGAGGGCCCTACGACCAGGGAAAGACCCCCTGCAAATCCCTGCATCCCTCTGAGCTCTGGGGTGGGATGAGGGATACAAGCCCAGCCGCAGCGTGCTCCTGCCCCAGGGCTGGCACTCACCTACCGATACCTCCCGCACGCGTTTGATCACTGCTGTTTTTATGCTTATTACGGTCGCAGTTGAGCTCTTTCCCCCACTCTCCAATAACGGCCTCGTTTTATTAAGTGCCGTACATACACACACACAGAAACAGTGCCTCCTCCGCAGAGACATCTCGTAAGGATCTCGAGCTGCAAAATGTGTACTTCTCCTCCAAACTGGTTATTCTTTTCTCTCTTCTGGAACTGAACATGCATGCTACACAGGCTGATATATATTGTCCCTATTTAAAAGCTGACATGATGGGTTGTTTTTGTATCTCGCAGGAACAAGGGGAATGCGAACAAAAGTCAAGAGAGAAAACAAATCTGTACATTTCCGTGAAAGAAGCAATCTATTTTCGAGTCATCTTAGGCTGTGTTTTTAGTTGTGTTTTGTTTGTTTATTTGTTGCTTTCTTCTGCCATACTGACGAATGATATTGATTTGCATTGCATAGAAGTTGCAGTTACAATCCTATGCTATTTCCATTAAATGCAACATTCAGCGGACCCACCATCGCTTAGAGACTTTCCTGACTTTGATGCCTCTGCACACTAGGTACAGGTACAGCATCAGGAAAAAGCTTTGTCATCCTGTTTTCCTCAATTCCTTCCCTTTGCCACACAGTTGTTCTGTTTATTTATTTATTTTTGCAATGCACTCCTTTTTATGCATATTTATGATGGAAAGATGATCTCTGTCCTCATTACTGTTCTGCTCAATGATGAAAAAACATGTTAACAAAGGAAAATGCTTTTCAGTCAGCTCATAATGTTCCCTGCTGTTCAACTGGGACTGTAAAGAGTATGGTTTAATGAAACAAGGTGAGAAGGTGAAAAAAAACTAATGAGGGTGTTTCTCTGTATTGAAAGATCACTTAGGAGCAGCAGTGATTTCCTTTGTGCCACAAAAATGTAAAAAAATAAGGTTCAAAAGCAGCATCCCCAAGGTCAAACAGACTCATCCTCTCTAACACATCACATTCACTCTCCTTGCTGGCAACCTCATTTTTCCAGCTGGACCAGTGTTTTTTAGTTTTCAGAAAGTGGAGGGACAAGCAACTTTTGTGCCTTAGCCACCAGGCACAGGCAAAAATGCTGCGCTTGGTGCTCGAAGCTGCTTGCATCGTTAGCGGTGCAGCTCCTGCCCGCCTACCCAGCGCTGCAGCCAAAGATTCAAACTCTGCAGAACAAGAGACTCCAAAACCGCGGTCTTGGCGCTTAGGAGATGACTGCCATTTGCTCCGGGGACTAGTGATGAAGAGTGAGTCAACAGCAAGCGGCGCTGAGCAAGGCGCGCACCGGCAAGTGGTTCAAAGCACAGAGCCAATTAGAGCCGACGGAGCCATGGGGCGCTGCTCCGAGCGGGAGCGCCGTGTCAGGGCTTTGCACTGAACGCAGCGTGTTTTGGGTTTTTGTTTTTTTGCTCGGTGTGCCGGAGCTGAGACTTGAGCATCAGAGAGAGAATGAGAAAGGAAGGAGGAGGGGACTGTGGGCTCAGCCCCAAAAGAGGATTTCTGAGAGTCCTTCCCCGAGCATCAGCAACCACGTGACAGGCAGGAGATGTCAGTTGAGCAATTCCTGGTCTCCGAACCCGGGCAAGCCTCTGTTTTAAGGCTGTGGCTTCCCTGCAGCAAGTGTTCAACAGCCTAGTGGCCCCTCTCTCTTTTGTAACCCTCGTCAGGGGCTGGTGCAGGAATGTGATGCAGCCCAGAGCTGCTGTCATCCGAGCAAAGGGAAACACATCGTTAGTACCCCGCAGCGCCATCTCCAACAGAATAGGCAAAACATAGCAAAAAAATCAATATAGCAGAAGATCAAGCTCAAATACAGTCTGTCCAGACTGGCTATTAACACCCTAGTCAGTAAAGAGCTGAGATTAAAAAAAAAAAAAACATATGCAGCCTTAACTGCGTTACATGTCTCTCTCATCTTCTCAATTCATTGAGTTCATAACCTAAATTACATAGAACAGTGGCTAAATTGGTTCATCATTGCTCAGCTCCAATTTAGAAGGACAAAGCAAGAAGCTGGAGAGGATAATATTTGGGGAACTGGATAGCTTCAGGGGAGAGTTAATGATGGGACAGAGGGACTTGAATGCCTGCATCACTGTTTTTAATTTGGTTCGGAGGCAGCAGCAGCACAAAGTCATTACCATATGATAGCGCTTCCTTCTCCCACGTGGGATGAGCTGGTGGTCTCGCTGTGCTCCTCGTGGGTGGACATGTCTGCTCCGCAAAGCTCGCCGGCGTTCCCGTTCCCGCGAGCGGCTGCGTCCTGAAGCCAGGGTCACCCCGGGGAAAGGAGCGGAGCTGCCTTCCCACCGGGGTAGGGGCTCCTGAGGCTGCACAAAATGAGGACGCCGTCACCTCACTGCTGCTCGTGGTCTATTCAACCCCTTTGATAGGACCGTTTCTTAAAACAGGGGAAGGGAAAGCAGCAGCATTTAACAACCCCCGACCACCAGCTCCCCGGGTCGGTGCCAAAAGTAGCCTGAAAACCTTTAGAAAATACCCCAGCATTTGACTAACCACGGAGTTAGGCAACCAGCAGTGTGTACCAGCAACCCATTCACTTTCACCGATTCCATCATTCTCTGGCAGCTTTTATTATTATTTTTTTTTATTCACTTGCTGGCAGTAAATTTACTCCTGTACAATACATTCCTTATTGGGTTTTTGCTGTTATTATTTGCAATTTGTTAGTGCCTAGAGGTCACAGACAAGATTATGGGCTTGTTGTGATAGGTGCTCACAAGCTATTAATGAGACAGTTCCTGCCCTGATGATCTTATAATTTAAATAGACAAGCCTGACAGAGGTGACAGGAAGGAGAGCGCATTATCCTCGTTCCACAGATGGGAAGCACGCGAACAAAAAGGCGAGCAGCAGGACTTTGTGAGGCACCGAGCTCCTGACGCTCTTTTTGAAGTCAGCCGAGGGTTGCAGGGCTCCAACGCTTCTGAAAGAAACAAAAAGAGGCCAACATCGTACAACCAGGGTTCGAATTTTTGGGTCCCAGCCTAACCTTGTGTATTTGAAAGCTTGCAGAGAAAATGTACAAGAGCTGAAAAATCCCATTCCCTTAAAAGCACTGCTGTCTGTTGCAGTAGGACTCGAATTCGTTTCAGATTCCCAGCTCCCTGATCCAGTGTTCAGGAAGAGAAGGCAAAGGCAGGAGAAGTTCCAGGGTTGAGGTCTTGCTCTTTTGAAATTTCTCTCTCCTTTGGCCCAAAGAAATTCCTGTCATGACCCACACGACCTGCAGAAGCAGAACTCTATTTATAGTGGAGACCCTCCTCAACCTTTCCAGTGATGTTAGGAAAGGCATGGGTGCACCAGCTCTATCTCCTCTGCCAGGGATGTCTCCTCAAGGGGAGAGAACAAAGATCGCGACAAGAAGACAGTCTTCTAAATTTGGTACCAAGACCACAAGACCAGCTCTTTTCTCTCATCTGAAAAGAGGTTAAGGAACTGTCAAATAGACCTTGGGAAACCCAGTTCATTTGTGGATCGGCAAACACTCCCAAGAATCTTTGGGCAGAGCATTTCTGCCTTGTTTCATCTTTGTGTCTAGCTATGCATGAAGGGATAGAAGTGAGCAGACCTCTGAGCTTTTAACATGATGAAGCAGCAGGCAAAATGAGTGAAGAGATGAGGAAATCTTGAAAGCAGCCATGGAACTGTAGGGTCCCCATAACCAGAACCCAAGTCACCTTTCTGAGACTGCTGAACCTCCCAACCTGGTGGTTGTACAGATTTTAGCTTAGTAAGTGCTCATTAGCTACCTCTGATCAACCAGAACAGATAAATCAAATGCTTCATGAATGAAGCACATGGAAGCAATGGGCAGAGTCTATTTGTCATAAAAGTGTGAAATACAAGTACTTGAAAACAAAAGCAAACCCAAAAACCTGTCTGGAAGACTGATAATTTATCTTCTCTGTTAACCTTTTCTTCCTTTTCCTGAAATAAAATTGAAAGAAATTTCAGTTGCAGTAGGTCTGGGGCTGGACAGCAGACACCTGACTGAAGCACTACTTCGAAATACATTAACTGTGAATAACCTAAAGAAAAGCAAGAACTTCCTCTCTTAGAGTCTGTGATGTCTCGTTTTTTCATACACATGAAAGGAGGCCATCAATGTATTCTGGAATGCTATCATGTCTCTGGGGGAAAAAAAAAAAAAAAAAAAAAAAGAAAGCCAGACAAAATTCTGATATTCTAGTCTTCATAGACATTTGCAAGTTTAAAATTTTGCTCCAATCAGAAGAGCAGAACTCACCAACTTAAGGAAAGGGGAACTTCCCTCCAGCTTAAGGGGAAAATTAATTTCAGGTCAATGGAAACACGTCATTGGGCTTTTCAAATTTTGTATTATTTTGTAATATATAATTATATCAAATGAAGTATTTTAAAACCAAAACTGATCTTGAAAGAAGAAACTGAAACATTTCGCTTGGAAATGTCAAAACGAGATGTTCCCACACTGTTGGAACATCCCTCCACCACTTACTCTCTTTTAAATGGCATTTTCAGTGAAGCCGACACAAGTTTGCAAAGTGTTTCGCTTCTGACAGGGTAGCATTTTCCATGGAAAGCTGTTCTTTCCGCGGTTTTCCAACCAGCTCCGCTAGGAACAGGTGTCACAAGATCACAACAACCGTCCCTTTGCCAAGCAGGGATATTAAAAGGAAGACCCTGGGTACATGGCTGGGGAATAGAGGGTGTGAGGGCTCACAGGATGGCCCCGCCGCAGAGAAGGGTGAGAAGCCAGTGCTTCAACCACCTCTAGTTACCAGTAACCACATCTTGCCGCCTGCACTGCTGCTCTGCCTGTGGGCTGAACTGGCAGTAGCAACTGTGGGGGATTTTAGGGGGAAAAAAATCCTTAGTGTGTAGGCACGGCTACATATTCCAACACTCCAATTTCCCTCCCCACCATCCGAGTTTAGAAGTGACAGAAAGAAGGATTACCCTGCTTTTGGAGTAAATCCCAGCTCGGGATGGGGATCTTTAACAAGCCATGAATATGGAGGTGGAACGAGCAGCAAGTAACACATGCCCTTAAATTCTCTTTGCGGGTGGATTTCAGTCTGGCCATGTCCACTGGATGTGACTTGTCTTTGCAGGGGAGACGTGTCCCTCCGAGCATGCAGAAGAGGAGCATAACCTAATAAGTTCACATTAAAGGGAAAAGTACAAACCCCTTTCAAAGGAAAAGAATCAAATGGGAATTCTTAGTCCTCTGAGGAGGAAGAGCCCGTACTTTCAGCAGGGTAAAGCCAAAGAGAAATCTGCTCTGATTTACTGCAGTGTTAAATAAAGCTCCTTTTACACACCAGCACTTCTGAATTACCAAACACGCTGCCTTAGCCCAGAAACTTGAGTTGGGCACAAATGAGTTCGCCTTTCTTCTCTCCCACTTCCCTCGCAGGAACGCCACTTGCAAATATTTCCTTTCTTGTTAATTTAATGATTATCATCAGAAAGAGGCAGCAGTGGGGGAGAAGAAAAAAAAGAAAAAAGAAAAAGGAAAAGAACAAGACAAAAAGCGGTAATTACAACCCAGTGATGTTGGCAGGGGCTGGATGCCAGGGAACACGGCCTGCCCGTGGCCAGCTCCGTGTTCCTTGGCAAAGAGCCCTCGGCTTTAGGTGCCTCAGGTCTGAGGGTGCCATCGGAGAGGGTCTGGAGGGCAAAAGTGTCCTTGAGAAATGGGGCAATTCCCCAGCGTGGCCAAACCCCTCCTTGGGGGCAGGAGCAGAGGCTGCTCTGCGTCGCGCCAGGAGCGGGGCAGACCGGGCAACAGGCAGCTCCGCAGGTGGGCCCGCTAATGCCTCCGGACACCGAGTCAAACGGTCGATATCGACCGCGGCGCCGCGCTCATACACGTGGGATCCGGACACCCACCCGCGCCGCCGCAGCGCCGGGTGCCTGGCGAGCGAGGCCAGCGGGATCCAGCGCTCCAGGCGCTGCCCTCCCGCACCCCCGCGCCCCGCTTGGCCTCCGGGGGGACCCCTTCACCCCGGGGGGACGAGGAGCCCGCGCGGGGCCGGGGGGCGGGAGGAGGGTCCTCCCCACGCGCGGGGGCGGCGGGGCG
>VWPW01019711.1:124407-179245 GCA_013389825.1 Crypturellus undulatus
AGTTTGTTGGCGGTGACAGCGGGCGGGACGCCGCGGCGGGGACCCCGCGGGCACGGCCGGTTCGAGCCCCGCGCCGCCGCCTCCCTCCCTCCTCGCGGCGGCTCGAGCGCCCGCGGGGCCGTCACGGGGAACCAGCGCCGTTTCCCCACGCGCTTTCTGTCTTCTCCCCCCCACTCCGCCCCCAAACTCCGCTGTCGAGGCCAGTTCGCGCTGTCGCAGGCAGCGACGTCCCCGCTCGGAGCTGCCGCCGTCTCCAGAGTATCCCGCTAGGGTTTGGGGTCGGTGCCTTCAGCTTGGTGCGAAATCCTGAGGTCTTGGGGAAGGGGGCAGAAAGGCAGGGGGGAAGAAAAGAAGAGTCTTTAAACTTCCCGTGGTGTTTTGTCGTGGGAAACCGGCGGATGCTGAGAAATAATTCTGAGCAACCAAACGGGCTTGTTTTAAATGGGCATCTTTTTGTTTCCAAGACATCCGCTCATCTCCACCGCGAGCACCCCTGGACGAGGTAGGTACCGAGGAGGCTTTGGTGGCAGAGAGCTCTTTGCTTTCAGGCTGATACAAGTAAAATGGTGCCGGGAGATTAAGTCCGTAGTTTTCCTCTTTTCTCCTTAAAATTATCATGAGCGTTGTTTTCTGCATGACAGTAAATGGACGTGCTAACAGTTTTCTTTTTTCAGAAGAAAAAGAGGTGTATATAACATAGAAGCAGATAGCAAAAATATTCCTCCTTGGCTATTTGCAAGTTTTTTAAAAAATATAGCGTGGCTTTTTTTTAACCTGTTAGAGGTACAGTAATTATTTTTTTTTAATTTATTTTCCTTAGATTTGTCCTGTTGTTTTCATTGTTATTGTTCACCTTTTCTTAAAGCAATATAGCGTGCTCTGCTAGGGGTGGCCGTGCTGCTCACATGTATTGGCATCATGCAAAGGACCACAGCGATAGCTAAGATAGTATTTAATGATAAAATGTGTCACATTGTAAAAATTAGTTGACAGAACTTAATTCTTTTTGGATTAACACCTACTACCAACTGCTAACGCAGGTTTTCCCTTTGAGAGAAAGAAAAAGAATCTCAGACTGTAAAGGGAATATTTATTGTGCAGAAAGAGTTTATTAAATTAACGGGGGTAAAAAAGGCATATAACATCTTTAAATAGTTTGAATGATGAATGCATAATCTCTGATTTGCTCAAGGTTAAAATTAGTTTTGTAGCAGCCAGGAACATCCTTGCTTTATTATGCATTGGTGTTTGGAATGAGAGGCAGAGCCATTTGAATAAAAACGTTTAAACTCAGAATTGATAAAAGCAATAATTGCTGGACAGAGCTAGCGGGCATCTCTTGCCCGGGGAGGGGAGCACAGAAGAAGTTGTCCAGGTAAAGAAATCAATCGTTTGCTATGAATTTGCCTCATCAACCATTCAATGACATCTGAAAGCATAGGATTTAAATAAAATCACCTACAGAATTCAGGGTGAAAGCAAATCCGGGCTCTTAGGTGGTGAGGATGAGGTTGGTGGGCGCCTTTCACCCTGGCTGTGGTTCTTTGGTGAAAGATGTGAGCTTGAGTGTATAGAGGAACCCGTCCTGGGCTTCCATGAGCCGCTGAGGGACTGGCAGGGCTTAACCAATGCAAGTCTCTTCCTCTCCCCATGTTCACGGGTTTCTGATTGGGCAACAGAAGTTTAGGAAGGGCATAACTTTGTTTTGGATCATTTCTGACTTTGGTCCTTGCGTCTCTTTATTGCGACCTTCCCGAACGCCTTGCAGGCTGCGACTCCGATGAGATTTTCCGTGCTAGAAGTGTTGCTCTCTGGGGAAGCAGAGCTTGTGGCTCTCCTTCCTTTTAAGTAGAGGTAGATGAGGAGAGGAAGAGCCCAGTAAGAACCCAAACCATTATATTTGCTTAGTAGTGCCTGCGGACTTTGTAAATATGCTGTCATTCCTCATTCTACAGGTCTGGTCCATGCACAGTCTTCCCCGCATCTCATTTCCCAACTTCCACATGTTCTAAGAGAAATTGCTTCTCAGATGGAAACTTTGTGCCCTCCTTCTAGTCACTCAATCAGATCTTGGCATCTGCAGAATTCATTTCTGTCCTCAGTGATTTCCTTTCATTTCTTTGCATATGTCTACATTGGCTTTATCTGATTCTCCTCATGAAACAGTAAATGATTTTTAGATACATTTGGCTGCAATTTTCCAAATAGTTTAGGCCATCTAAGATGATTAATGTTCTACAGAATCACTCATCGACCATATAAGTGAGAATTTTGAGATTTTTCTCTACTGGAGCAGCGAATTTACACAGTCTGCTGCTGATTTAAAATATGTACTGGAGGCGACCCTAACACTGGGATTTGGCCAAGTTCAAAGCAGCTGTGCAGATGGACACAGAAGACAGAAGGCAGAGGGAAATAGACCCTTTTAATCATAACAAGGCTGCTCTTGTTTTCCTGTCTATGTTGGAGATGCATGCCAGCCCCTTGTACTTAAAAGCAAGCTTGCAAATGTGCCAGAACAGGCAGTGACAGCATTTGTTATTAATGCAAAGCTAAAATGTGACAACCTGTCTTCTCAGTATTGCTCTTTACGTCTCCATCTCTAGAGTGACACGGAACGGGTGCAGAAGGTGCGCGTCTAATTGCTGGTACTGGTGGGATCTGAATCTCCCCCAGAACTGGAGCTCTTTCAAAGTCCGAGGCTTTGTTGATGGTCATTGAAACCAGCAGTGACCTGTCCTTTTGAAACGGTTGTAATGACTTATAAATCAATTTCTCATTAGAAAGAACTTTTTTTTCCCTTCCTGAAGGTGCCATTGTTACCCATGAAAAATGATTTGGTTGGCAACATAAGGTTGGACCACGTTTTAGTATGACGCCTGTGCCTCACGCAGGGGCATTATGAATATGCACACAGCAAGCCCAGCTCTGCTTCTCTTGAGTGGGAACATCCTTTTTTTTTTTTTTTTTTTAAGCAAGCTACCCACATTCAGAGTACAGATAAAATCGATATTTTTCCTCTTGCATGAGTTAATAAAATACTGATGCCAGACTGTTAATGAAGCTGGATGCTTCATACATTTCATATTTTGTCTTATATCTGTAGGTTGAGGGTATGTGTCATTAAATTTTACCTGATCCTGTGTTTCCCTGATCCCGTATCTAAAATCCACTGTTTTATGACAATTGCATATTCTCCCTGAGAAAAGCATGTTTACTCACTAAAAAGTACTGAACAGAAGCAATTGATTAGGGAATACTCTAAATTCAATTTCAGCCCTAGCTGGAATAATTTTCATACCTGCATTTTAGGAAACCTGTCCAAGTTTGTTCTTGGTGTTATTTAGGGCTCAGCCCCTTCCCTCTCCCCTTTTTGGTAAATATGAGAAGTGAGCTTGCTGCTCTGAAGAACAATTATATTTAGACACTCCTGGTTCTATTTAACATACAGCAAGAGTGGAGTTCAGAGTAGGAAAATTATGTAAAATAGTTTTGGAGTGTGTGTGTGTATGTGTATATGCATATGTATGTATATATAAATTTTTTTACAGGATCTCAGTGATAGATACACTAATTTTAGACTGTTGCTTTTTCTCAGGAAGGCTGTGTATGGGGGAATTTAAAATGGTATTCTCCAGTTATCTTGCCTATATTTTTTGTCCCTACACTTTTAGCTTGCCTGCTGATCCTTTGGCAGCAGAACTGGAGTTTACGCGTGACAAACACTACTGCAGCATTTGTGAGACTTTGCTTAGTTGTTCCTGTAGGCATGCGTATGTGTTTGCATGTGTGCGTGCCTAGCTGTAAGTTTATGCGCATGCACACACATATTTATACATTTATACTTATAAAATAAAAAGTCATAATTCATCCCTCGGTATCTTTAAACGGTTTTTTCAAATATAATATCATATTGGTGGGAGTCTTTCTACATTTTGTTGTTCCGTCTACTCTGCTGTCACATTCTACTGTAATTCCTTCTCACATCTTCTCCTCTTTTCTCCCTCTCTCCTTTTTTTTTTAAATGAGAAGCATCTGCATATTTCAAAGACATGCACCATTGCCAAGCAATCTGGTGTAGTGGCTTAATATGCTGGCAAATAATTTCACAAGTTGTTTGTGTGTGTGAAGGCAGTATATTTGAATATCATTATATTCTGAGAGTAGCTAGGAAGAGAGTTATCTGAGCTTATTTAAATTTTGTAAAAGACCAGACAGCTCCAGAAATGAAAGAATGTTTTCCATTTTTTAATTGGAGTGCGTATTTCCATCCTTCACTAGTGCTGATGCTGTGGGACATCACGTTCACCACAAGCCTTCCTATCCTGGCTTCTGAGGACTGGCAATATTTGGTGCTCTAATAACAATTTTCAGATTAGGCTCCTGAGAAGCGGTAGAAGGAATATTGCTCTGCAATATGCTGCCCATCTTCTGCGCTTTAATTTTCTATCCTCATCCATAAGCACTTCTTGTCTTTTTTCTTGCATTGGATATACCATTTAATGGGTTTTTCAGCAGCTCCATCAGCGCGCTCTGTCTTCCTTTCCATGTCTGAGGTACGTACGTTGTGCTTCATTTTTCTTAACCAGCTTGATTTTATTAATGTCTCCATCCAGATCTGCTCCTCTGTTTTCTTGTAGCAGTCCCCACTCAGTCCTATGTGTAAATCCATGTCCTTTTGTGTGTCCTTACTCAAGATGGCTTCTCCAAGCCCTTTGCATCTTCCTTCACCCCTTGAATACGGATCAGAAACGGGCTTACAGAAGAGCAAGTTGTTGCAGTGGGGTCAACTCTTGCATTGTGGTGAGACCTGAAATCCTTCAGCTTGGGAATGGGTCTCTGAATGTCCCAGAGAGCAGAAGGGGTGGGAAGTCTTCCCTTAGGTCTTCATCTCCTGCTTTTCCCTGTTCTATTTCCATGTCCTGTTTGGAGATATCCTGTTCACTGCATGGCCAGTAGTTACCCTTTGTCCCTTGTCCCAATCCTGTTTCTGCTCATCCCTTAGCCAGCATTACCTTTGCGTTCAGCATCTCTCTCCTGCCTAGCAAAGTCCTTGATTAAAACTTGTTTCTGCCAAGTTTCCTTCGGTGGGGGTAGACATGTACTCTCTGCAGTTTTATTAAGACTTCTCCCTGGAGCGTCATGTTTATCCTGTTGTTCTGTCTCTAATCTTTGCTCTTTTAATAAAGCTCAGTAGTATTTTCTGCTGGGACAAATCCACGTCCTTTTTTTTTTGTTCTGCTCTAGACATTACATGGAAGCTGTTTTCTTGGAATAGGTATCACTTTGTTTTTGCTAATATGTGTGTTTATCCCCCAGTTCCCATGCTCTAGACATTACATTCTTCTGGGAACCATTAGCATTTATCACTCAGTGGAGTCTGAGGCTTTTCTGTCCTGCTTTGCTCTTTCGAATTGCGTTTCTCTCTTCAACTACATTTACTGTGTTAAGCTGCTGTCTCTTCTGGATGCATCCAGGAGATTCAGTGCTCAGACCCATGTCTTTTGCACCTTGCTGGGCTTCTCTGTTTCTGCATTTAAAATTTATGTCAGTTCTACTCAGCAGTACTAAGTGTCTGCACCTTTTGACATTAGAGAATGGTTGGAAAAGATGCAGAAAGCCAAGTAACTTTTGCTGGGACATTGAAACTCAAGATAAATTCTTATGTTAAAAGAGAAGATTGAGTTCAAATTTGATCATCTTAGTGTGTTCTCTTCTCTTACCTAGATGTAAATACCATAAAACTGTATCAAGCTCGTGTTCTTACTGTTCATTTAGTTTTACTGGGAAAGGGCTCCCTGTATTGTAGTTATTTTTAAGCAAATTCCTGGTCGCTCTTTCTCCACTGTTTCCTTTCACCTGAGCCTTTCCCACTTCAGCAAACCTTCCCATCATATCCCAAAACTCTCTCTTTAAAAGAAATTAAGATGCATTAGGTATTAGTGAAAGCTCTTAAAATCACCTGTTTGTACCCTCTTCTGGTTGTTTGAGGTTTGCCATTGCTGCAGTCTCTCCTTTCCCCCAAAAGACCAGCAGGTCGGGTAGTTTCTCATTGCCATAACCCTGTCGATCCCTTTTGCTTGTTTGTGATTTCTTTACTTTTTTCTTACCTAGAATTAGACTAGCGCCTTGTATTTTAAAACTTGAAGTTTCAGAACTGGGAATGGAGTGAACTCAAGACCTCAGGGTTATTTTGCAGGCAGGCAGGAGTAGCTTTCCCCGCTCTTTGCCCTGCAGCTGAGCAACTCAGGTGTTTTTCTGAATGTGGGAGACAAAAAAGTTCTAGTCGTGGGTTTGCTTAATTCAGGGAAAGGGCTTCAGCCTAAGCCTCTCACATCCCAGGTGCGCTCGCTGGCTGCCACAATATGAATTAGTGCTTTTCTTTCTGGATATTTAATTACGAAGACAACGCAGAGCAGCTCAGTCGGAGGCAGCATAGAGATTGCCAGCATGCTCACCTCAGAGCAAAGCTCAAGGCTACGTTGAACGGAGCAGGGTTTTGAGCCTCGTGCTTGAACTCCCCTGTGCCTGACTGTGAGTATTTGCTGTTGGAGATAAGGTGCAGCCGCCCGGTCTTCCTGCCTGCACGTCCTGCCTGTGTTAAATTAAGAGCACACACATCTACCAAACGCAGGATGGAGGAAGACAGCGAGGGAGGAAGTCACTTTTTTTTAGCTTTGGGGTGGTTTGTCCCCAAATTAGAACAGTCCAACCCCCATCCTGGTACTGTGCAATTAGTATGCTAATTCAACATAATTAACCATTAACCGTGTAACTGTGGTTCCATACTAATTTTGCACTAATTAAGAGTCAACTTGCAATAGATATCAGCAGGTTTCGCAAGAATGAGTCTTGGTTCAATGCTGGCATGCCCTGGTTTATCCCACAGCTGATCGTGGTTGCTGCTCCAAGGAGATACCCCACAGATACACACTTATCCCAGTGTTGGTGCTCCCTCCTGCTTCCTGCTGAAGTGAGTAGAAGTTTTCATAAATTGGGAGTGACTGGATATTTGACATTTACAGCCTAAAAGTCGCATGGTGTTGGAGAGGCAATAGTAAAGTGATAAAGAAGACAGTGATAAATAAGATAAATAAGAAAACTTTTCTGTCATGTCATCTTTTAGTTCTTTTTTCTCATTTCTTGCTAGTGAGCCTTAAGGTGCCATTTCTCAGACTCTGCATTTCCTTCTCTCGGGCTCAGAAGCCTTGCTCTGCTCTCAAAGTACTATTGTTCATCACCATATGGGATAAGGCAATTATTAGGCATATAAATTTTCATTTTATAGGACAGTTCTCATTCCCCGAGGCCAACACTTACTGTGGTAGATCTCATTTCTTTCACTCTCTTTCAGTCGACTACATGTGAGTATAAATTACTGCTGCCCCCACTGTGGCAGCACCTAATGGACCCGGTTTGGCTGGAGTTGCAGAGTGCAGGGCACTGTACAGACTTACTGAAAGATATAGCCCTTCTCCGAAGGACTTAGAAGCCTTGTGACATGCGTATGTAAGGAGTTTTCATTTACATATTTTTGTGCATTACTAACCGATGTTTCAATTATACCTACTTGTCCTCTAGTCTGTTCTTAATTAGCTGTGGGTATCATAGAAGGAATGTATAAACACAGAGATCAAAATATTGTCTAAAATAGAAGCTAGGGAGGCTTGATTGTGGATTTCCCTTTCTTGTTTTGATTCCTTTTCTTTCTGCATCAACATTTCTGCAGTTATCAGTAGCATCATTGTATTGCTCATAATTACTTTCTGAGGAAGAACGTCAAGTCTTCTGTTTCTATTCAGACTATTAAAATTACTCTATCAATCATCCTGTTTTGAAAAACATAATAAATTCAGCCCTTTTTGGATAGCTATAAAAAGTTTCCAGCTCTTTCTCTTGCCCAAAATAGTATGAGAAGATAGGTAATAGCATCTTACCAAAGTCATGTTCTTGTTCTCTGAGTAAACTGGTCCTGGGGACCAACTAAAAGTCTGTGGGAGGTGTAATTCCGCGTTGATATCTGAGATGAATTACCAGCCTTCTGCATATTATCTATATTGCATTCTATCTAAGAGGTCTCTGATAGCGTCCCAAGCCTCTTAATAGGCTATGTAAAACCACATAGTGGAGGGCAGTAATGAGATTTACCTACTCTTCACTAATTCTTTTGGTTTCAGGGCAAAGACCTACCAACCTTGGAGTGTCTTCAGCTCTCAGCTGGTGCTTGCCCCCATAGATGTTCGAACCACAGTAAAGCAGGCTGGGAAAATAGGCTGGACAAAGTTAAACCTTTGCGTCTGAAAGGCGCTTGACCAATGTGTTTGTAAAAGCCACTCCATCTAGTGGCAGCCACTCTGCACAGCCAGTCTGGCAGTGCCAAGCAAGAGCCACAGGTTTCTAGGAGAAGTGGTTTTTGTTGTCTGTTTGTTTTGATTTTGATTTTATTCCTGAAGATAAAAAGATGCATGAAGTTTGTATCTATTTTTTAATCCTTATCCATGTTTGAAATTCACTGTGACTGATTGCTGCGTGCCGTCACGTAATTGCACGGGAGGTTTTGAGCGCCACACTGTCCTGCAGGGACCTTTGCTGCAGTGTGGAGTCATCACCAGGAGCTTCCAAGGACGGGGGATTTGGGCTGAGCTGCTTTGTCCTTAAAGGGTGGCTGGAGAAGAACCAGCTGCAAAGGCTCCCAGCGTATTCCCCTTACCAGCCATCAGTGGCTTTCGGACCGTCATGATTCGGATTGCACCAGAGCGAGCCGCAGAGGGTGGCCTGGGTGCCTGTGTGGAGTCCCCTTCCTGACCTTCGTACTGGTCAGCTGTGAAAGAGAAGTTGCTGCAGTTTAGTGCAGCTCGGTGTTGGAGCTTTCACTGGGGCAAGCTAGTGTCTAAATTAAAACAAACTGAATTCCGGTAAACTACAATTCCAGATCCTGCGAATAGCTGTTTTACTGCAACTTTAATAAAAATCAACTGCTACTTGAATAGGTGCATGCACACATACTGCTAGAAATTTCCAATTATGATATTCCCAGCAGCAAACAAAAACAAAATTAATGTCAGCTGCATCCCCCAAAGCCTAAACTACGCTGCTAATGAACTCCCAGGCACTCTCAAAGAAAACTCTTTGCAGAGACAATAAGGTGGAAATTACTGTAATAATCTCAATGTAAAAGTACAGAGGGAAAAAAAATTGAAATTCAAAGTAAGCCCTACTTCTACTGATCCCATTAACCGTGTTGTTAGTATAACATATGGGGGCACAACGATATTGTCACATAACTCAGTGACACCTTTAAAAGCGCGCCCAGGAATTCGTGCTCTCATTTGTATTTCAAACAAAAGGCAGGGGTTGAGGCACGGCTTGCACCTTATTATGGAAACGTGTCTACTTAACATGACTCCAGCAGGGACTATCCACCTCATAACAGTTTGTTTGTCTCTCCAGCAGAAGTGCTCAGTTGCATGTGATTTTTGAAGCTTTACTGAAACATAATCTTCTCAACATGGGGCTGTGGCTTTAATCGTTGAAAGGGTTGTCTTCCTTGTGTCAGAAGTGAGCTGGCGTCACAGAGAATGCCACAGCCATCTTCACATGTTTTTCAGTCCTCCTTGATTATATATATTCTTTTGAGTTTTCAAATGAATAACACATTCTTCACTCTTCTTTTTAAACTAGTGTTACTATGCCAAGATTGAAGTTGCCAGATTTCACCCCAAAGCAGACTTGTCACTTGTTAGCAGGGTCAACTTTTGCAACACGTAGGATCTGCAAAATCTACTAGGAACAGCTGTAAAGCACCTTCTGGCAGAAGAGGGCCTTATGTTCAGTCTAGTGACGTTTGTTTTCAATGCGCAGCTCTGTGACATTTCCCTCACTCTCTGCTCCAACCCTCAAAATTAAGTTCCTTAATATAGTTTAGGATTGTCTGTCTGTCTTATAATTTTTTTTATTGCTCTGCTGAGCCAAGGGGCCTGCAAAAGTTGACGCATCAAATGCCTGTGTTGTGTATTAGACCATCCTGACAAGTGTTGTGTTGGTTATACTTCTTGTTTGTGCTACTGAAGTTGCAGTGTTTTCTGGAGATCTGGCTTCATGCACTTCCTTTAAAAAAGCACTGTTCAGGCCTGCTGAATCAAATGGAAAGCTTCATATTAGGGAACTGTGTATGTGTAAAAAGTCTGGAGCATCCAGATGCTGCCAAGTATAAGTCCAGTAAAAACATCTTGCTAGCCAAGTGATCTCTGCTTTGTTTTGGAAATGCTAATGATTTTGTCTATTTTTAGGTATTTGTATTCTTGTAGAGAGAAAGCCTCTTCCCCTTTCTCTTGTTTTTAAAGGAAAAGCTGATCTATATCACTTGCTGCGCAAGTATCCTCTTTAGGAGTTGAGGTGATCGGTATTCTGGATTTTAGCTGCTAATATCTCATGGCCTTTCCAGCCATTTATTGTCAACTGTGTGAATTGCACAGATTAAGTCATTACGAGACTGTACATGGTATCACTAATTCCTTGGGTATTTCAAACAATTTCCTCTGCTCTAAGTGCATGAAGAAGCTTTTAGTATTACTGTTGCTGATGTAATTGTCTACATGTCCCATAGCAGATGCAGCAGTGCTGTAGCACACAAAAGCAGTAATTCTGTCTCTTCTTTAAATTAAGACCACTCTGTGCCACTCTGGCCATGGAAAGGCCTCTTAAAGCAGATGTTAAATGCATATTAAAGGCATGTTATGTGAGGAAGGTGGTATAAAGGAGAGCAGTATACGTAACTGTAGAATCTCTTCCACATAGATCAACGTGTGTAAGATGCCGAGATGCTGATGAGCGTGTTTTAACAGGAGCAACCCTATCAGGACTTAAGTCTTGCACAAGTCATGACCTGTATGTGAAGGCTGGGCATGGTGGGACTCAGAGAGCTACGACTAGATGGAGTCCGTCTCTTGGGATCCCAATTTCTAAGGATGTCTTCAATGGGAAGAGTTACATTTCCATGAGTCTTGCATAGGCAGAGGCTCCTTGTCCTTTTTGCCTGGATATTGGACCAGAGTTGTGCTCCAGCACAAACACCACTGTGCCCTGTTTTTCTAGGCAACAGCTCTGATTGAGGCTTCTGATTTAAATAAAATAGGTCTCTATTACACCCACAGATTTAACAGTGACTCTCACTTTTCCTGGAATTGTGGATAGAGCTGGGTAAAAAAACACCTCCTTCATGCAGTCCAGGCATTCCCGTTGCCTTGGTTTGGTTAGGAGAAAAAAGTAATGTGTGTAATTAATGTGTAATAAAGAGTATCGGAGCTCTGTTTGTTTATAGATGAAACATTTTTCAATAGCAAATATAGGATCTTACTGGACCTCGGATTACTGTAACAGGGCATTGTGAATATGCAGGCGTACAGGGTGACCTGTGAAGATCAGAGTGCTTGACTCCTTCCCTGTTTCACCTGTTGTTATGATTCCAGCATTCGTGATGCTTCCTGGAAGAGAAGCAAAAAAGAAGATTGTTCAGTTTAAGGCTATTCCTGCAGTGACACTTGGTGTTGTCTAAATGAAGCAAGCCCAAGGAATATTGGTCTACAAGGCATTTTGCAATCAGAGCCTCAGTTCAGATCTAGGGAAAAATATCTTTCCAGTGAAGTGGCTCAAAGCATTTTGATGAGAAATGAAAATTGCTTTCCTGCAGCATACTCCACTTTATGCACCTTCTGTTTTTGAGTCACTTTCTAGTGAAATTCCAGTTCTAGTGATTTTCAGATGTTTGCTTTCTAAGTGCTCGATTCATCCTCACTACTGCAGGTAGCCACAGCTAGACCTTTACTGAATACAGGAGAGAGGCCAATGTTGTCTGACGCGGTTCAGCTAAGTTGTTTGTGAAGTTTCTCTCTGTTTATCTTAATGAAGTTTGATCTTTTCCCCCTCTAGGATTTCCTCAGATGCATTTTCCCCTCCCCAAGTCTCTCTGAAACCAACATAAAACAAGACTGGGGTTATGAAGTCTGTCCTAGATGGCCTCGCGGACACTACTTTCCGAACGATTACAACAGATCTCCTTTACCCGGGCTCCAACGATATCCAGTACGAAGACATGAAGGGTGACATGGCATCCAAGCTGGGGTACTACCCCCAGAAATTCCCCTTCTCTTCCTTCAGGGGTGATCCATTCCAAGAAAAAATGACTGCAGGAGATGATCCCCTGTTGAGCATAATTCCATCTGATCAGATCAATATCACAGAGTTTTACAACAAGTCCTTCTCCACCTTTAAGGATAATGATGAGAATATACAGTGTGGGGAGAACTTCATGGATATGGAGTGTTTTATGATCCTGAACCCCAGCCAGCAGCTAGCTATCGCCGTTCTGTCCCTCACGCTGGGCACCTTCACGGTCCTGGAGAACCTTCTCGTCCTGTGCGTGATCCTCCACTCCCGAAGCCTTCGGTGTCGACCCTCCTACCACTTCATTGGCAGCCTGGCCGTGGCCGACCTCCTGGGCAGTGTGATTTTTGTCTACAGTTTTGTTGATTTCCACGTTTTCCACCGGAAGGACAGCCCTAACGTCTTCTTGTTCAAACTGGGTGGAGTTACAGCCTCCTTCACCGCCTCCGTAGGTAGCCTTTTCCTCACGGCAATAGACCGGTACATATCTATACACAGGCCGCTGGCCTACAAAAGGATTGTTACCCGACCAAAGGCCGTCGTCGCGTTCTGCGTCATGTGGACCATCGCTATCGTGATAGCTGTGCTTCCGCTGCTCGGCTGGAACTGCAAAAAGCTCAATTCTGTTTGTTCGGACATATTCCCCCTCATCGACGAGACGTACCTGATGTTCTGGATCGGGGTCACCAGCGTGCTCTTGCTGTTCATAGTGTATGCCTACATGTACATACTGTGGAAGGCTCACAGTCACGCTGTTCGAATGATTCAGCGTGGCACTCAGAAAAGCATAATCATTCAGACTACGGAGGATGGGAAAGTACAGATCACTAGGCCTGATCAAACTCGTATGGACATCAGGTTGGCCAAAACCTTGGTCCTTATCCTAGTCGTACTAATCATATGCTGGGGCCCTCTCCTCGCCATAATGGTGTACGATGTCTTTGGGAAAATGAACAAGCTCATCAAGACTGTCTTTGCGTTCTGTAGCATGCTCTGTTTGCTGAATTCGACGGTGAATCCCATCATCTACGCGCTGCGGAGCAAGGACTTGCGGCACGCGTTCCGCAGCATGTTCCCCAGCTGCGAGGGAGCCGCGCAGCCGCTCGACAACAGCATGGAGTCCGACTGCCAGCACAAGCACGCCAACAACGCGGGCAACGTCCACAGGGCTGCCGAGAGCTGCATCAAGAGCACAGTTAAGATCGCCAAAGTCACCATGTCTGTCTCCACAGACACAACCGCTGAAGCGTTGTAGGCCAGAGACTTCTCAGCATTGTGCGGGAAGGGAAAAAAGTTTGAAAAAAAAAAAATAAAAAAAATTCAACAACAACAGAGAAAACCAAACCCGTGGCTTAATGTGTTTGTACCCTCCTGTAATACTTCTTTGGTTTGTCATTGTAAGCTAAACAAAGGTTGTGTTCAGAGCATTACCATCAGCCAGTTCTGCAAGTTTTACAATTAGGGATTCAAATGAAATTTTCAAAAGGGTTTTTTTTTTTTTCTCCTCTTAAAAGATATGTACCAAATAATAATGCATTTTCTGAAAGAGCACAGTGAAAATATCAAATTAGCAGAAGTTCCTTTTGAGTGTGTGAAGACAAATTGTGAAACCTAATTGAAAACTAATGCATCCTAAAACAATACCATCAAATAAGAAAAAGCCGTGTAATCATGGTGTTCATTTCAATGTGTAATGTATTTCATGTCTGTAAGTAATAGGAGTTTTTATTTTTTTTTTCCAAAAGCGGCAGTGCTGAGTTTTAGAGATTTTGTAAAATGTGTTGTGTCCTGTGAACTGTATGCTGTTTTAATCTGTGTTATTGATATTTGTCTGATTAAACAAAGTGATAAGGTAGACTTATGTGGAAATAATGTGAAACATGTGGTATGTAAACCCCATTGAAAACACTTGCTGTATTTGAACAATTCCTATGAGTTATTTTGAAAATTTTACACTTTTAGTGGTCTTCTGTGGACTTAGAGCAGAGGCTTTGTGTTCTTCTACTAAAATTATTTCCCCATTACCTTTTACTTTCACATGTGTACAAGAATAACAGCAACAAGGGAATAGAGAAGGAATATAAGAGTGGAATGCACTGGTCCAGACTTTTAAATACCACTGCGTTTATACAGAAGGACATTCACTGTTGTACAGACTCTTGCCCGTCTCTCGGGCCTTGTGTGAATATGAACACTAAAAGAGAAGGTCCTGGATATTGGCTCCTTTAGTGGGCAACCGTTTTTAGTGCCATGCTGGTGCTGGACCTCTGAAGACAGCACGTGTAGGACACGATGTGTAATGCCATCACTGTGCCGTTGATGTATACTTGAACTGTGTTGCATTCCTGTATCCCAGGTCTAAGCAGACTCAGAGCCTGAGATGCCACGCTCCCGTCTTCACTAGGAGAGGAGGAAATATTGTCAGACTTAGACATTTTCTAATTGTGTGAGCGTGTATATAAGTAAATATCTATGTGTGTGTATGTGTGCGTGTATGTGTGTGTATGTGCGTAAGTACACTAATAAGTGTGAGTCATGGTAGCATAACTAAGATAGGACACTATGACCAAATGTAAACTGTTTTTCTTGTTGCACGCTTTGCACACAAATTCTGTTTCTAAAATTAAGTTCTTCCAACTGGGTAGTGATGAAGGTACCATATTAAGAACATGCAGATCAACACTGAGGTGCATATATGTGTTAGGGAAAGTAGCCTTTTAGCTATACTTGAGAATGAGGTGAAGCAGGAGGCAGGGCATGACATGAGCCAGCCCTGGCAACTGAAAGTAGGTATTGAAAGTGTTCCCGAAAACTGAGAACACCAGATATAGATGGAAATTCCTTTTATGTTCTAGAGTATTTAAATTTTAATGTTTGGAATGAGGTGGGTCTCACTGTGAAACTAGAATACAGTTGACAAGGTTTGACACCATCAGCTTCAAGGCAAGGAAGGAGAAATTATTGAATGAAAAATTGCAACTTTGTTCTGTTTTTTACCATCTGGGACGTTGTCGAAGCGCATGTTTTTGAAGAGCCTTTAGAACATGGATATTCTATAATTCCATTCTAAGTCAGAAGTATTGAGCCTTGTCTTCTGCCGCCTTGCATTTTGGACCATCTCCTGATCCTTGTTCTGGCTGATTTTTGCCCAAATGCTGTTAAGCCAGCTTAGCTGCCTTAGGAGGGACAAGAGAGGAGACTCCCTTTTTGGCATGGGGCTGGCAGGGTGCAATGTGTGCTGTCCTGCAGCCCTTCCTTGGGGGTTACTTAGGGAAAGGGAGTATGGCAGGAGCCCTGGGTGCTCCTGGATGACTTGATGTCCCCATGGCCTTTCTGAAATCTCAGTGCAAGTCAGAGCAGGCAGTAGCACGAAAGGCCAAGCTGCTTTGGGCACCAGGACAGTAGAGGTTCCAGCTCAGCGAAGACTTGGTATGGAATGGCAAGATCCATGACATGGAGAGCATTCCCATAGGACGTGCGCGTCCTCCTTCTCAAAGACCTTTCTCCTATCTAGATGTTGTGCATCCTATAGCAATCCTCTAGGCACTGGCAGGTGGGGAAAGCCCACTTGAAATGTAAAGGTATTTTAAGAGCCATTTTTGAAACTGTCTTCTTGTGAACTAAATGCAAATTTTGTGGACTTACGTTGTGCACTCAAGTTCTAAATTTTACATGATAAATCATGGGACAATGGGGCTGTCTTGGCACTTAACTTGGTGCTTATTGATATAATAAGAAATAGCATCCTGTGAAACATTACTGTCTATCATCACTATCTTCACTGCATAATGAGTTTTTGTAACGCTCTGGGAACTGTGTCGGATCACACAGAACCATTTATTAAAGAGCTGGCAACAATTTCCCTGCAAGTTGCACACTGAATAGACCTACTCTGTCATTAGAAAATCCGTAGCCGTTCCAAGATTAGCTGTACTTAAACTTCTGCTTTAGGTATTCCTAATTTGCAATTGTCTACCTTCACATAGTGATAGCACAGCCAAATGATACTGTGTGCCACCACCACCCACACTGTCATGAAATAACTATAGTTCCAGCTATATGTATACTTACCACCTTCAGGTGTTGTGTATCTATAAAGAAGACCATCTATGTCACATGTGTGCAGAGTTAGGATTCTCAACAGTCTAATTGTATATTTGTATAATATAATCTTCTCGATGCTGTGCAATCACTATCCACGTTTTCTTGCACTGGCCTTTTGACAAAAATGTTAGTGTGTCTATTGTGAGATAGACAGCGCATTTTACCTGCTGTTATTGGGCTGAATGTATGTAAATAAGTGAAAAATAAAAAAGTCATCTGTACAAGCAGTGGCCTAAAAAGTCTGTAATTGTAGACTAGGACAATTGTTGAAGTTGCTGTGACATCTCAAATACTACCTTTGAATAAACTGTTTACAGGGTCTCTTGGGATGCTGTTTCATAGAGAAAGGAAAAATCTTTCCTAGTGATAATATGAGGTAAAGAAATTGGATTACCTGAGCTTTTTATTTTCAGTGTTTCAAAGTGAAGAACGTAACTCTTTATTGTCTGTAGATCTAACATTATTACTTCCTCTTAGAAGAATATTGTATCATTAGATGTTTGTTTGAGCTGGTAACATCCTTGCAACTGCTGCAATATCTTTCGTTAGCAATCTGTATAATAGTTTGTACACAAGTACTGTTCAGATTGTCATTAAAAGTAGCTTTGACCATTTACTTACCAGTAGCAGAATAGCATTTCTGTAAGATTTCCAGTGTATTACTACCATATCATATTTTATTTCTATAATGTAATTAAACTGTTATTTATTCAAGGAAAAAGAAAGTATTCCTCTACTCTTTTTGTCTTCCAAATTTTGAGATGACTGAGGGAGCCACGTGATGATGCCGCCTCATGCCACAATCTGGTGCTCTACGTTTTGTTTATAAGTTTGTCTGTCAGATTCCAAAACAACTGCTTAAACAACTTGACAACAGGTTGTCAAGCCTTGTGGGTTTTAATTGTACGTTGATATCTTTGAAGGAGGAGGTAGATTATGTATTTTATATTTGTGTATTCACTACTATGGAGACGAGAGAGAAATTAAATAGCTAAAACCAAATCTCCTCTCCCATGATGTGGGCAATTTCCCCTTTCCTCTATATTAGACATATAATACAAATTAATATATTGCATACAAAATACAATAAATCACTTTATTTGGTTTTCATCACATGCATATGTTTGCACAAAGATGTCACATTAATAAAAAAACATAAACTACAGAAAAAGAAAAAAAACGCAGAATAAAGAAATACAAGCTAAAATAGTGCTGTCAACAACAACAACAAACTACATTATTTCTTGGCAGACGTAAGTGTAATAAAAGATATGAGGCAAACACAGAGTTAGTCTGGATTTGGCTGCTGCCACTGGACACAGAGGTCCAGGCGTGTGTGGGGATGCTGGAGCTGTGTAATGGGACGCATGGAAGTGGTCCGAGGAGGAGCGCGCACTCAGCCACACAGTTAGGCCACTCTAAAGGGCTCCCATCTCTGCTCCTCTGCAGCTAAAAAGAACATTGAAAATCACTTTGCTCACTTTGTGGTCCCAAAAGGCTGATCCAAAGCCCACTCAATGCCACAGAGAGAGTCCTGCACACCCCAAAGGATCAGTTTTCCATATGAATTAAGCTTCGATTCACATTACTCAGGTAATTTTCCTTCTGCACATTTGTGGTGTCAAAACTATTGACATCCTTTGTGGATGAAGGTAGCATGTTCTATGGCCTTGGATCATGGTTTTGGCATTTAACTTGTATTTTTAAATATTAAGTCACTGATGAACGCTATGAAATTCTAGACAAAAGCAACTAGAGATGAAAGACTAGATCTTAATCTCTGACTGTATGCTTCATTTAAATGAAGAAGTCTGAATATTTCAACTGAAAGCTGTCATGATGAGAATAGCCAGGGAGACAATTCTGCATGTATTAGCATGTTCACTAGTAAATAAGGGCTATACTGTCACAAATTGACATTTCCTTTTGACAGTAACATATAACTGCATTTGTAAGTCTATTCTAAACAACACAAGAGGAAATAAGGATAACTTTCCAAGCAACTGTTTTCCCATTTTATACCAACACAAGAAGCACGCCAGCAAATATATTGTTGTCATTTCAGTCCTTCACATTAAAGTTACTGTTTTTCCTCTTCTGGTAGTTGTTTTCAAGAGTCACAAGATCATCATGCACACAGAAAAGCAAAATTTTGATCAATAAAATACCTGCATTTTATTTATTTTTTGTAAAGAGCTATTTCTTGTCTTCAGTAAAGGTCCAGCTTTTAGTACTGAAAACTTAACATCTGGGAACAAATTATAAAAGACACAAAAATCAATATTTTAATTGCTGGCTATGCTTAAGAAAGCATAGGGTCTTTTTTTTTTCCTTTATAGTTTAGAGTGCATATTCTCTATCCCAGCTTTGTCCCTTGGTCTTTTTAGGTAATGGCTATAAAGAGTATCATCTCTTTTTTTTCTTTTTTTTTGTTCTGTTTTAATAGCAGAACAGCATATGATAGCATATGTCATATGATTGTCTTTAATGGGTCTCTTTTCTAGGAACAGCCATCTAATATTAATGTTTAAAATTCAGTTAGCAGAAAGAGTAATGATGAGCCCAAGGTAATCATAACGACTGGATATGACATGCCCTGGTATTGCTTTCCAATAAATCATCTGTGCTATTCAGAGGAGCACTCAGTTTAATGTTGAAGCAAATTAAGGAATGAAATCCTGTCCCAATAAAGTCACTAAGAATTTGTTACTGACTTCAGCAGAAATGATATCTTAGCCCAGATTTTCAAACTGTGAGTCTGCATTTGGAGAGCGCAATGTTATGTTCCATAGTACTTGCATTTTCACTGACATTAAAACAAAGCCAAGACAGGATAAATAACAACCTCTATACTCTCTCTTTTTTTTTTTTTCTTCTTTTTACCTCCAAGATAATCCATTTTCAATTCTGGTGGGTCAATGCAGAATCATAATGCCTGGCAGGAGTTCAATGGACTGGACATATGAGTAAAGCAATTTATTTACCCATATGTGTGCAGATGGGGGTGGAGAACATCACCAGCAAAAATGCTTTCACAGAAATGCTGACAGAGGCACTTCTGACCACTTGCACCGATGATGCTTTGATGCTGCCTTCCTCCCCTCTCTGCCTCTCTCTATATATATATATACATATTTAGAGAGAGATGGGGGTGTGTGAAGACAGGCTCCACAAATATTTAAAATCTCTCTCCAAAAAATCATCCTTTTAACCTGTAAAGCATAATAGTGAAAGTAAAGCAAACACAACAAGCGCTGCCTTTGGCACAGCAGGACTGGGCTCAGCATCACTTCTGCACCAGAGCACGGGGCTCGTGGGGAGAGCTGGAGAGTAAATGTCTCCGGGTGAAATGCCAGAAAGAAAGGATTTACGTCACAGAAATGTGCTGGAGACGTGGGGGCTTGCCGTGCCTCACTCCTTAGTTAAGGAACAAGGATTAGAAGGCATTATCTTAATAGAGGATCACGGGGAATTATACCAGCTAGGGATCCATGTAGTAAACACCCCTGCCAAGCCTTCACAGGAGAAAAAAACAAACGTTCAGATCCAGTAAGTCCCTTCATCAGCAGCCGGGGGGGAAAAGAGTCAATCATTGTCTCTGCAAAGCCTAATGTGCCACCTAATCCAAAGGCATCTTTAAATTATGCACATCACACCTACCTGCTACCAGCATAGCCTGAGCAGGCAAAATTAATAACAGGCATGCTCTCTAAATGCGAGGTTTAAAGCTTGAGATAGCACATTAATGTCTAAATTGAGTAATACTATCAGGCATGAGAATTACAGTTATCTGCCTCCATATCTTTTCCTATTTATTTGAGGACTTTTATTTATTCTTATTATAGCGCTGATAAAACCTGCCTGGCTGACAGCTCTGGCGAAGGGACTGTCTCGGTTTTCTTTGAGAGACGGCAGTGCCGGTGGTGCTGGTAGGCGGCCTGGGCGCAGACGCCACCAAACACGAGTCCGGGCGGGAGGTGATGGGACCGGGTTCGACACTTGGCAGCAAAGCTGGCAGGAGAAAAGGGCAGAGCCTTCCGGAGCTGCGTTGCGTGCCCGTTCTGCTGGCCCCTGGTATTTTCAGTGATGATATATAAGAGAATAGGCAAGAGCAGGCCGAGACAGGGCAGGATTTGCTCTCCCCGTGCAGAAATGCAAACCAGAGGCAAGAGGCACTTCCCAAAGGATTGTGCAAGTGCCAGTGCAGGGGTGGGCAGCCCCTTCCAGCACCCCAGCGGCCACCACTGAACACACAGCCCCGTCAGGACAGGCTCATGCAGTGGCGAAGGGCTCCCTGGAAGGGACATGGCCAAAACTGTTGTGCCCGGGAGCTGGAGACCGCAGTGAGACCCTTGGGAAGCACCTGGAGAAGTGAAAAGACAGGCTGAGGGAAGTGGGCTGGAGACCAGGCAATGTCTGTTTAACTTCATTTACCCAGGAAGCCTGAAGGCCAGATTTAGCTTAGCTAAAGGAGTGGCATGTCACACTGAAAAGGCAACACAAAATACAACACAGTTTTATCTGGTGCTAGAAAGAAGGACAACTTCTGTAATGACCATCAGTTGACCTCTTAGATAAATGCATAAACTGATGCCTTTTAGGTTCTGTTATTTGAGATGCTCAGCGCTGCCTTCAAGCGAGACTGCTCACCGTTTTGTTATTTTTTAATCCCATGCAGAACACTGCTGGGCTCTGCCACTGCTTTTCTTCATTACTGAAGACATGGCAAAGCTACGGGCTGTCAAAGAAAGGACAGAGCCTTCAAACTCGGTGCTGTGCTGTTCTTGCTCCTCTGCTCTTTGCCCTTTTTTGCTGATTATTAGAGTTTTAAATAGTTGCTAGTGATCTAATCTTAGATGCTATGTCAGCTGGCCCCTGCTGAGGCTAAAATTCTTCTGCTGACCATGAAAGCATAGGCTGCCGTCTCCAAAGGGAGCGGAGTGTTTGCCTTCTGGACAGCAGAGCAGACAGGTGAGAACGGATGGGGATGGATCTCACAAGAGGGTGAGACATGGTGAATCACGAGACCATGGCTGAGGTATCCTTTGCTGTAGACCCTTGCCCTCTGGCTCATGAGGCCTCATGAGCCACATTGAGCTGCATGGATCCAGCTGAAACATAACTTTTTTCTTCCCCCCTTTTATATTGTTTGTGGGGACTGAAATGGTTGGATAATGCATAACATCTTCTTTTTTTTTCCTTTTTGTACCACGAGCCCTCAGTACCATTTTGCTCCTGAAATTTTGTTTGAATCCCGCCTAAGGATAACTTGAGCACTGAGGAAATGTTCGCTCTTATTAAAAAAAAAAAAAAAAAAAAAAGGTCAAACTTCGATTCTACAGGAAATGTTTGCAGGCTGGTATTGTCAAAAAATAAAAGAAACTGTCTAGTTCTGTATCAAAAAAAAATCAATCTTCTCCAGAGCCTGGGTTGGTGAATAAATCAGGAGGAGAAGCTGCTGTAAATTAGAAAAGCCCTACCACATTGGCAAGCAGCGCGGTGGAGGCCAGTCACACATCAGTCACACCGCTGCGAAGCGGATGTGTTTGCACACAAAAGTAATTGCAACTGCATCGTTTCGCGGAAGGGCAGAGCAGCCCGCACTTCCCACGGCGCACGCAGCCCATGCGGGTTGGCTTCACTCCTGGCAGTCCAGACCATACCTTTCCCCACGATAACCCACTTGGGTGCCCTTCAGCCACTCCACCCTAACCTGGGGACCAAAGAGCAGGACACGTCACCAGTAGCCCTCTGGCTCATACTATTCCCCTTTGCAAGCCACTGAGTTAATGGTCTGCATTTACATACACACTGCTATTACACCTGGCAGCTCGTAATAGTGGAAACTCAAAGTATCAGCAACAAATTCAGCCTTTATCAAACTATTCCTATGAGGAAAAAAAAATCAGCATTGCTTATGCTGAAGACGCATTATGAGAGTTAAATTTAGTCTGCAGCTAAAGGCCATATAACTACTTTTAACTGCTAACTTAGGTCTCCTCAGGAGAGTTGATTGGAATTTAAAGGGTAAGTATTGTGGAGTGGCCTGTGAAGGAGAAGCAACCCTCTCAACACAGACTTTTCTGGATGTTATTTTTTCCATTTGTATAGAAACAATTGCTCCAGCCAACGTGCTGTCCGGCACCCTGACAAATTAAAACTAACTGCCTAATCCATCAAAGAAATGGTTTGCGCTGGCTCCATTAAAACAAAACAAATAGCTATCCCCTCTCCCTCAAAAATAAAATGTTTCAACAGCAAGAAAAGCTTCTTCCCTTCCTCACCTTTCTCTTTTCCACATGCCCCAAAAGAGGACCTCACAGCACGGCCACAAGGTTTGCAGAAGACGAAGATCAAAAGACTCTTCATTAGCAAAGATGTTCTCATCCATGAGCTCAGTGGTGCTGGGAGAACTTGGAAGAGACAGATCTGCTCAGGTCTACGGGGCTCCAGGACAAAACCAAAGACCTGAGTTCAGCTTGGCAGGTCCCTTGCTGCACTCAGCTCTGCTTCCTCCACTACTTTTAGTGACCTGTAAACATGGTCTCCTCCAGTGCCCCCACTGCACCTGAATTTGCACAAAGACAGGCTGAAAGCTGAATACGTTTCATGCCTTCACTTGCCCTGCTTGCAATGAGTGCTTGGAGCCTCTTCATGAAGCTCAAAGAGCAGCCAAAGCAATTCCCCAGTGTTGGCTGGCACAGGGGCTGGCACAGGCACTGACATCCACGGCCAACGCCACATACATGATAGAGAACACACCATGAGACACAGCAAGGACAGCCACAGGGCCATGGCCAGTGCATCCCTGCAGAGGCAGCTCTTCCCAGTGCCTTCCAACACCACCACAAGTCATAAGATCCAGGTCCCAACACACAGACTTCAGGCATCTTAAGCCTCATCAACTCAACACTCACAGGCAGCACCTACTACTAAAGGCATCTGAAATCTGTAGAAACCACCCCTCCATTCGGAAGCATGAAATACTATATGCCCCTAAGTGGGGGCTTGGAGTATCCTTGTCTGAATAGACAGGCAAGGACTTTCTTAGTTATCCGCCCTTCACCTTAGGCTCCAGCCACATCTAACCCCTTGCAGCAGCAGTGCCAGGCCCAGCAGCAAGCCTGACGGCAGGGAACAGTAGCTGGCAGGTTTGTAATTGAACACAGATGGGATTCAGGCAGCCTGAGCCCAATGCAAAGTGCTTCCAGTCCTTGCTTTCCCATGGGGTGCACCGCAAAAACAGCACTGCTTCCCAGTTCAGTCGTAAAACGTCCTTAAAGCTGTTTGCTGCTTGTTTTTTGAAGTGAAGCTTTCATTATCTAGACGAGACATTCAGAGACACTCATAGCTACTTATCTCTAATAAAAATAAATATTAGCCCTGGACAGTCTAGGTGTACCAGTGCACTCATTCAGTAGCTGCTTTGCCTTGGCCAAGCACCAAACTGGAAAGGCCACTCGGCAGCCTCTTCTCTGAAAGTGTCATTATTGGAAGAGAAGTGGCCAATTTGGGACACAACAAAAACAAAGCACAACAGAATAAAAGAAAACGGTTTCTCTGTGGTGGATCCCTGATGGATCATGCCCAGCATGCCTATCTACCACCCCACAGTATGGTTGTTCCCCTGTTGCCCTATGCTTCCTACCCCAGATGTCTTGATGGCATCTGGACTATGTCTTAACCAAGTTGAGAAGACGATAGCAGGGTTTGTTCCAGCAGATCACAACAAAGAGATGACTTTAGACATGTGAATGTCATTTCTTGTGAGTGAAAATTAGATAAGGTGCCAAAAAAAGCCATAGAAATGATTTAATGGCTTCAGGATCTATTTTCCCGTGAGAGAGACTGCTCATAACATTTTCTTTTATCAAAAAGAATATTGAAAGATGGTTCTGTTGTAGTAAGTAAAGTATTTCCACTGCAGGAAACACCAGCTACTAAAATGTTTTTTAGCCAGTAGAAAAAAATGCATGATAGCAGCCAATGACTGGAAGCTGAAGCCAGACAAATTAAAATGGGAAATAAGGCATATATTTTTAAGAGTGAGGGTAATTAACCACTGGAACAAATCCTCACGAGGACCTGTGGATTCTTATCTCTGGAGAGTTTCAAATTGTGGCTGGATGCCTTTCTAGAGAGGTACTTCAGTCAAAGAAGCTATTAAGTTCAATACATGGGTGATTGTGTGAAATGTAATGGCCTGCGATGTACAGGAAGTCAGAATAGATGATCTAATGGTTCTTTCTGGCCTTAAACTCCATGAAGCTATTCATCTGGATGGAAGGCTTGTGTCTATAGCTGAGAATTTGATCCACGACCCCCGTTGTAACATTTATAACCCTATGAAAAATGAGAGTATAAATGTGCCAAAGAGAGCAGAATCAAACAATGGATGGGGAGCTAAAGAGGAGGAAGAAGAGACACACCTATGAAATCATGTATTTCTATTTGTCATGAATTATATTGGAATGTAATGAGTACCTATAGAAAGCAGGACTACAAGGGAGTCATTTACACTGGAGAAATTCAAATGAAACAAGAAGATATGAGACTATGTTTGGAGACTGTCAGGCTTCTGTGATAAAATTGCATTAGTAATTAATAATCTCCCAGAAAAGAGAGAGAGAGATCATCTGCTACCATGTGTCTATTAGCAGATAAATCCAAAGTGAAAGATATCCCCTCTGGGAGTACTTGATGGATTATATTAAATTTAATGGTAATGGAAGGAATACTGTAATTGGAAGATGCTGGAGGGAAAGATATGGCAGGAGTAAGAGAAAGAGGGGCACTGCTGATATGGAAAACCCCATGATATATAATTGGGCTCAATTCCTGCCAAACTGTGCAAAAGGAGCAGAAGAAGCTCCATTCTCTGTAGGCATGCACCAGAAAAATGTATGGGATGATCTTCGTTAACATGGAAGCTAGTTTGCATCATCCCCAAGGGAGGTACGCTTGGCAACTGCCATGTGGAAAATAAATACTAGAAATGCCAAAATTTTTTGAATCTGTGAGCACATTTCAGAGGAATAAAATGACAAGTTCAATTAGGTTCCTCGAAGCAGAAGAGAGAAACTGATTAATCAGGCATGGAAGTTCCTAAGTAACCAAAACAACTGTGTGGGCTCTCTCCTCTTGAGTCATATTACAGGAGGAGGGTATATCTGTTTGAAAATGGATATATCATCACACGGTCCAAAAGGAATGTCTAAACATCTCTAGATAGAAAAAGATCTCTGTTATCCAGGTTTCTCCAGAGCCTCCTGTGCATTTTGCAAAGATCTGGAACAGCTTAACAAATTGTAGGGAGAGGTATTTGAGCTACAATCGCTATTTTAAGGATATGTAAACTCAGTGCCAGGGCACTGAGGGGCAATAGGGCAAATTCCAAAGGAGCAATATGAACTTTAAGCTTGAATTGAGTAGAACAATATCTGCAGTGAAGAGTAACCTAGATTAAAAAGAAACATTATCGCATTTATAATGCCTGAAGTTGAAAGATTTTTTGGAAAAACAACTTGATCTGGTGAAGGGCAGGGCTTTGTTCCCTGAGGCCACTTCAGGCCACAGTTTCCACCACACAGATGCACCAGGGCACTGCAAACCAGTCAGCTGGGAAGCAGGAGGCTGACCAGGAGAGGGAGAGTCCTCTTTCCCCATCACATCATGTCCTGAAGCCCATTGCCCTTCTTGCTCTAAAGACTTAGCAATACGGACCCTGGAGCTGTGTCACAACACTTTTGTTGGTATTATCATCACAAGCGATCCAAGCAGCACTGCCTGTCTTTGCAGTGTTACCTCTCCTAGACAGCACCAGCCACTCCAGCCTGGGGATCACTAGTTTATTTTTATGTAATATTTTGTTCATGTGAATTCTTGATTGCTTCCCACAGGAGCATGACTTGGAGTAGGAAATGTTCCAAATAACATACAAGCTGCTGCTTACATCCACGGCAGAGAAGGAAGAGCTCGTAGATGAAGCGCAAAGCTCAGCACTGAAAACTTTCAGTCCTTAATCCTGCCTCTTCCAGGCATTTGCTGTGTGAGTTATTCAGCTTTGTGCCTCTCCGCCCCTGCCTCTGGGGATTATTGTGAGGATGAATTATTTAATGTGTATACACAGCTTTGATGTCATATGCACCACTTCACATGTACACAAGCGCTAAAAATTACTGGGCAGTTCTGTAATCACTAGAACACTAAACATGCATTTCTAGGCTTAATTAGGTGTGTAAAAATGGTTATACACAGCTATGCAAAATGTGAGTCCTGATGTATAAATAATTGTGAGGTCGAGGCAAAATAGTCTTCTCAGGAAGAAAAGCCAACTCATCTAGATTTAGCTTTGGTGAAAACCTGCTAAAGTGCCTCTAATGGTCTCATGGCTCTTAAGCCATCCAGAGAAGACTCCCATCTGACTCATTTCATGGTCCCCTTGGCATGAGTTTGAGCAGGATAAAGAGATCCTTTCATTAAAAAAAAAAAGAAAAGCAAACAAAAGCCTACACAACAGTCACAAAAGCTTCACCAAAAGCCCAGCTCTTGGGCACAGACTCACCGGAAGCCTTGAAACAGGTTTGTGTTCATCAGGAGGACCATGAGTCATCTCACCTGCCTTCTCCAAGGCTGAGATTTAAATGCTGTATGTTATCATCCCAACCCCTGCTAGTCACTAGCCTGTGGCTGCCTGGGAGAGATGCTCCATTCACAGATCCAACATATTCACATGGGAGAAAGCTCTTGTGCCAGCCAGCGAGCAACTGCAAGCTGCAATTTGCATTTGTGCAATTTACTCCTGTTTGGGGTAGGCTAATCTCCCTCAGCGCAAATAGCAGCTTGGCCTGCATGCACTAGGGGACAATGCTGACAAAGCCCCATCAATGCTGTCACCAGTGGATGTGACCCTCAAAATAAACAAGACCTTAATTTCTCATGGCATTTCAGGTTTCCCGAAATCTAAACTCGAAAGAGGTTTCATCCCTTCCTCAAGGGGTAAAAAAAACTCTAGGGAGAAAAGCTAAATAAAGGCTCACAATGCACAGGCCTTCTGCAAATAAATGGCTGAGTATCTCTCCAGTGGGATCACCACGTTGTAACTGCAGCCGTAACTCAGCCATTTGTGTTGCAGGTCTTTGGGAAAAGTAACTTAGTTCAGCTTATTGTGGAGACCCTGTGTCATATCAGGTCTGTTTTCATAGTACATTCTTCATATGTTAATAGTTGTGCACGTTGTTAAATGGAACCTGATTATGTTTGGTTTGCTGGGAGCAACAAATCACATTCACAATCGTGTTTTAATTAAAAAAATTAGTCTACGTAAAGATTTCATTAAGATGTTAATTGCTACCGGAATTATATGCATATAAATAATAAACAAAATATCTACCCATTATTAGAAAATAATTTCCACATATACTGAGTCATTTACTTTAATTTGTTTTAGATTTTAGTGGGAAGAAGTGTGCCTGGATAGAATTAACAAAAGAACCTCTGTTATGAAAATGTGACTTTATTTCTTTCTCTGCAGAATGCTGCTTTTCTGGCTGCACAAGAAAACTGAGTGATGTCCTAGTAGCACAGCTAAAAGGGAGGGTTCGTGTGAAAACTCAAACAGTGGGAAAGGTTGTGCAGGTTTAGGTCACACATCTAGTTGAGAGGACCGGCCAAACAACAAAGAGACCAGGAACCAAACTGGCAGCATATCAGACATTTTCTATCTATAGATCCTTTATTTTAATTAAAGAAGGGTAAAATCATGACCTTTAACAAGGCCTGGATGTGGGGACCATCCGCTTGCCAGAACTTCTCTGAAGTCAATGCAATTCGGTTTGGGGAGGATTCACAGTAACATGGGGAGCGAGCGCCCTAGTACATGGGTGGCTCTGCCCCTGCTAGCAAGGGCAGCAGGGACACAAGAGTGGCAAAGACCTGGCAGTGGTGCCCCCTCTGCTCGCGAAGCAGCAGTGAGGAACAACAGTGGTGAGCTCAGCCACAGCACAGGAAAGCACCTGTGCTCATACCTATTGGCCTCCAGGTGTAATGACAAGGTAGTGGCTATTTTGGGACTCCAGAAAGAGGATTTCTTCTCCCTCTTGCAGAGCATATTGGACAATGAGATCAAATATGCTCTATGTAAGTTCTGCTGAAATGCCTTGCTGGGCAGCAGTCATCTTCAGTGACATGGGGAGAAGAGTGAAAAGGAAAATACAAAGATCTGACAGTATCTAGCATATGTCCCTTTCTGTGCCTTCCCTATAGCACCACAGGCTGACTGTGTGTACGAGAACAAGGAGCTTTCACTTCGAAGAAAAGGAGAAAGGAATGAGAAGAATGTAAATGTAGAGTGGAGCCAAAAACACACTCAGAATTAACAAGAAGTCTCAGCTTCAAGAGAAGCCACAATAGGAGCCCAAGAGCCTGAGAAATGGAAACTAGGAAATAGAAAAAGGAAATTAAATTTTGGAGACCCTGTATGTTTAGATGGTGTTATCTTCAAGACAACAAACAGTAAGGGGCCAGGAAATTCAAAAATTAAATCCAACACTCTCCTTATTTCCTGATTTTCTCTTGTTAAACATAAAAGGCACGGCCAGGATCAAGTTAACATTATATTTCCTGCCATGTGATTCTATTGGCATCATTTTTGTTGCTATGTATGTGTAGACAGACTCACAGCGAGATTTTTAAAAAATACAGTAATTGCATTGACATACATAGAAACGTAAGCCAAGATCGTCAGAGCTATAGTCCATGAAAAACTTAAAAAGACCAAGTGCTGATCCCACATGCTTTTCTTGTAAATCCAGCACAAGTCTGTGAATCCAGGCCAACATGACAGAGTTTGTACCTGATGACAGTCTGTTGCTATTAACTTACATGTATTGATCAGTGTGAACTATCTGACTAGTGTTATACTAGAAGCTTAATCATGTAGTTCTTTGACGCTACTCAGATACAACTGCCATCTTCTCTAGTGCATGAACCAATAGCTAGTGTTAGCCACCAAAAGCTGTACAAAATCGTGAGCTGAGCTGTCACTCCGAAGACCTTTACACAGCAGCTCACCAGGGCTGCTGCCTACCTGAAGGTCTCAGGCATTTTCTGTGGGAGCAAGAAGACCCTCTGAGGCACAGGACATTTCCCAACTCTGGGGTAAGTCCTTGCAGAGAAGTTTATCTGGAACCTACCCAGTGGGATGGTGGGATGTGTGGGTCAGGGAGAAGAGGCCCCAGCACCTCTCCTTGAGCTGCAGGGTTTTTCTCCCCTGTGGCTGCCCTTCGAACAAAGCCATGGGAGCCCTAGTTTGCTCCTCTCTCCACAGCTAGGCCCATCTCAGCCCCCAAGGCTCAGTGCAGCCTTCCAAGAGCTTCACCAGTGCCAGAAAACAATTTGAATTCAAATCATTAACTATGAGGTCCTGCCCCCAGGAGCTCTCAGTGGCCTCCGTCTTGAGGGCTTGCTTTCCCCGGTCATTCTCCCTGCATTAATTTCAATTTTGATACAAGCCCCTTCTTTAGTTTCCAGAGCCCCCGTGCAGGCCTGAGGGCAGACGGCAGCAGGACATGCTGCACAAGGCAAGGAAACACCAGCTACTGCCTCCGGCTCCGGCTCCCTGCGGCTGCGTCCTCTGCCCTCTGCCAGCAGCCAGCAGCAGGCAGGTCCCAAAACGCAGCCCGGGACTGGTTTCCAAAGCAAGGAGTCAGGCTTTGATTACAGTTGCTGTGCAGTTTCATTCACCGTGACCTGCCTTCTCACTGATTGCTGCAAGGGCTGACCCAAATGACCGAGCTGGTTCTGTGCTTTCAAAAACCACTTTTTGACAATTATGGAGTGCACAGCACAGAGGATGAAAGATGGAAGTAGATTGCTATATTTCCCCCTATACCAAATTCAATCTTTAAAAAAGCTTTTTTTTTTTTACCGAGAGTCAATATTTTTAAGGGTGAAGAGGAATGAGGGAAAGAGCAGAGGAGGAAGCATCAAAGGAGAGAGGAAGGAAGGAGGGAAATGGGAGGATGAAGGAAGGGAAGGATGTCTGGGCAACAGCAAGGTTAGATGAATTATATTTGCACATGCATTTACAAATGATACTTGAAAAGAAGGATTTTCTTGGCATGGGACATTCCAATTTGCTTCTTATTTAACGTATTTTTACATCTACAAACTCTAGTAATACAATTCATATCTCAGGCCCCACTGTGAATCAGTATCTCAGAGACAGACATTTTCTTGTGGGAGACAGAAAGTGATAGATATAATTCTTCTTCTGAGACAGGTTGACATGTCACTGCTTGATGAACCGATTTGTCTGAACATGAGTTGAAATTTTAAGTTATCGATAAAAGATATGGTAGGTCCTCTCCTGGATTCTGGAGGAAGTTCTATTATAAGGATTAAAAGTTAGGAATAAATCCGCTAAAGACAGGGGTATGGAGCTAGTGTAATGGTGCCTGAATACAGCCCTATTGCAATATGCCTTATGGAGAGGAATGCTTTGAAAATGAAATGCTGTCAATTTGGTACTTTAAATTCTGAAATCATAGAGGTCTTTAGGAACTCTTTTGCCACTCTGACCCCTCTCCAGGTAAGAGAGCTTGAACAAAAGGAGAAGGAAAAACAACCACAAAAGAAAATAACTGAAAGAACCACAACCACGGACCGTGCTTAATTCATTTTGCTTGTCTCAAAGATGAGGAGATGAAGTTCCAAAATTTGGAAAAAAAATGGACTTCTCATTATTCAAAACATTTAAATATATATATTTCATCTTCTCTGAAATGAAAAACAACATGAAGATCTGCTTATCTGGTTCAGACCATCAGCCCCAGGCAGGTCCATAGCTGAGCATTCCCAAATACTGTGCACCAGACATTTTATATCAGTCATGAGTCAGTCTTTATGAACTGGTTGCCATGCTGACCATTTGCCCAGTGACTGGATCTGGGAAGTAGACAGTAGTCCCACATCTTTTTTCTCAGGTGAGGGAAAGGCATCTGCATCTCCCAGGATGCCACCATGTCAGGGACCAACATTCCCTGCATCCCTGCTGCATCCCTGCAGCACCATCTCTACTGAAGTTCTCCTCTGAACAGTGTCTATGCACCAACAGGAGAGGTCAAAACAAAATGGGTGGAAGACATGAAGATGGATGAAGTAGTAAATGAAGATGGGATGGGCATACAGAGCAATTGGGAACATGCGGGAACTACTGTTCTCCAAGTGGGATCTAACAATGCCAAATGAGAAGCAATTGGTCCAGAAATAAGGAATGTGGGTTCTATTTATTGAACAAGGAGCTGCATTTGATACAGATTGTGTTCTGCAAATGATTTAAGATATAGAGACAACAAGCAGTTGAACATGGACTTTAGTATCATCAGAGCTTATACAGTCTTTGGCTGTATTAACAGAGAATGCTGAAAAATCAGAAGCTTTCCAAAAAAGAACCAGAAAAAGTTCCCAAGAGCTAGAGAAAAATACATTTGACAAGACTTTTAAAAAGCTTAGTCATAAGAAGAAGACTGGAAAGTGATTGATTAGAGTGTTCACGCTCCATGAAGGAAACAATACCAAACGCTAAAAGGTTGCTTAATTCACCAGAACAAAGAACCCATGGCTGAAAGACAAAGCCAAATGTGTTCGTATTTTGAATGAGGAGTGATTATTATTTAGTGCAGAAGGCAATAAATCTCTGCAACAGATTGTCAAGGTGAGTGTTGGACTTCCAGCCTCAGTGCCTTTCTTGCGGGTGTTGTTTAAACAGACTTTGGTCCAGCTACTACGCTCAGTATCAAGGTAATAGGGAATAGGACAGGGAACAGCCTCTTATAGATAGAAGACCAGATGAGTCAGTAGACCCTTCTGGATGCATCGTTTAAGTTTTTTCAGAAGATCACAAATGTCCTCCCCTGATATTATCAAGGGCAGCACATAGGCAACCTGGAGAAAAACAGTGCTGCAACAATAAAAATAAGAGATTCAATTATACATGACTTGCCTCTACACTATTCAAAGGGAGCTGGCATTTTGACTTCCACCGGCGGACAACCTGCTGTGAATATCACTAGGACCAGGAAGACTGATGGCATTTTGAAAGAACTACATCATTTGCTTGATGAACTTTTCATGAGGCAAGGAATTTACCTTTATCTATTTATCTATAATGATGAAAGTCTGTGGGATTTTAAAGTGAAAACCCACTAAAAATCTGCCAACTTTTTCTGTCTCATGTACAGCAAAGCAAATATACACACACAAGTCTGCCAGTTTAAGAGGTGTCCTGCCCCCATTAAAGTCTTCAGTGGCTTTCACTTTCTCCTTTTTAAGCTATTTGGATTATATTCTGGTCCCACTGATGTCTGTGGCCAAACTTAACGGTGGGGAAAGGAAGACTTTTGATCTCTGTTTTGTCTATGATGCCCTCCTGCTTAATCTGCTTTGTCAAACCTGGCAGCTTAGGCTTGTCCTCTGCTACCCCACTTCTCTGCCTCTTCTGTATGAATGTATTCCAAGAGTGAGCAAAAAAACTTTAAGGTAAGGACCACAGACTGATGGACCAGACACGCTGTGCTAATGTGGGACAGACCACCCACAGGCTGACATCTCCTAACACTGAGACTTCTAGTTCTTTTGATATTTTCTATGATTTCTTAAACTCAGAAATAAAAATCTAGGTAATCTGTCAGGTGACTTGCTCATAACCTGTGTGTGTTTCAAAACTGACAGCTCTAGTCCTGTGTCTTCCTTGCTCCTTACTCCAGTCTATTCATGCTAGTGGCTTCCAGTCTCCACTCTTCACTGCTGTTTCTCACCCTAGTTTCTCTTTGCTTATGTCTCCAGCCTTGCTCTCTCAATCTCATCACCCCAACCCAAAGTCTTCCTGTCCCAATACTGGCAACTATATTGCTTGTCCTGCTCCAGTCTCTTGATCTGGCCTTTTTCTTCTGCATATTCCTGCTCATTACACCAGGCTCCCCAGCTGAGCGCTCTCCACTCTCTAACACCTAAAGTCTCTCAGTCCCAGTCTCCTTCTCCATGTTCCTCTTTACTCCTGTCTGATGAACCATGTTCTAGGATGAGGCATATTCAGACCCTTGGAGGCTCTGACACACATGCCCTGTTTAGCCCAAGGTTACAGTGTGAGTCCACAGCTTCCTCTGTCATTTTCTGGGATAGTGAATTTGGTCTGCGAAAGAAACTACCGCAGTTTTGCAGATCACCTCTATTAAAGCTCTCGTGAACAAAGCTGTAGTTATCTTATAGTTTGGTCAGATCTGGAGGGAAGATTTCTGGATAAGGAAACAACACACTTCTGGCACATAGGCTGTGCCATGGCTATCCCCAAACCTTATTCAAAGTGCTAGACTGCTAAAGCTCTTCTTTCCAGTGTGGGATTGGCAATTTTTTTTTTCCATAGTCTAGCTTTCCACAAAAAGTAAAACTATTGCCTGAACATATTTCCAGAAAGAAAAATAGTAACCTGAAGGCTAAACATTCAGCATAGATAATTTCAGTCTAAAGACCTAATTTGACAGTTATAAGTGACGGAAAACTAGGTTATAAGAAACGTCAAGGGATCTTAGTTTACAATATTACCTTCCTTTCCCATAAAAATATTGGTTTTTTAGGTGTAATACAGCACAAAGAAGTAGTGTTTCATCTGAACAGCTTCATATATTATTATTTAATTATTTGCTATGATAACATGTGATACCCTAAATAAATACCCAGACATCATGTTATAAGGTTTTGTAGAATATGCAATACCAAAGCATCACTTTAGGAAAGGGTTTACAGTCCAAGATGAAGACTAATTATCTACATATAACGATGCTGAATTTGGGATTTAAGTCCTTCAGACATACAAGTACTTTCTCCAGCTACCTTTTCATAGCCCCCAAGCACGATTCCTGGTAAACTAGCTTTGTAACAAAAAATCACCAAAATGAATTTCCTGTCAGAGCGCTCTGACCCAGTTCTAAGTCAAAGCTTTTCTACACCACTAAGTGAAAACTTAGGAAATTGTGAGTGCATGATACTGGCCTAATCAGAAGAGATTCTCATAATGAAGTGGAAGCTGAATCCTCATCTCTTCTGAAAAATCCATCTCTACCCTTTACAGAAATAACTGGAAACTGCAGAGCTCCATCCCCCAAACCAATATAAAATACTGTACCTTTGACTTAACATTTAGCTGTAGCTTTCTGTTTCATAAATCAAATTATTTGCTCCCTGTAATATCTGTGTAGTGCCCAAAATTTGCTACTAGTCATGGAGGACAGAATCTGTTTCAGCTAGCATTTTTTTTTATTTTACTTTATAGAGTATCAGGTTAAAAATGGCCCATATTTCTGTAGCAATTTCTCTCCTTTACACATAGGAGCAAAGAAAAACAGCATGAATTCTTAGTATTTTAAGTACATTGGACTAAATGAAGTTATATAAAAAAAAGAAAATCTCTGCAATTCACAATAAAAATTTCATTTCCAAAAAGCGTCAATAAAACTGTCAAAAGAAAAAAAAAACAGTTATATGGTATATACTATTAGACCATACATAAATGAAACTGCATATACACCAAGATCTAAATAACTTTATAAAGACATCCTAAATTTCCTGAGACAGATGGTGGTTCACATACAGACAAGCTATGCATTCCAAAAGGATTTTTTTCTTTAAGAAGTAAAAGGAGATGAAAGAATAGTGGGGAAACATTTAAAAGATGATTAAATTAAAACAAATCCAGCAAAATGGTGCAGCCAGGTAAGACAATAAAAAGCAAATGAAAGAAAGACATTATTTTGGCCCTAGTTCAGGAAATCACTTAAACACACACATGAGGACATGTTAACTCAGGAAAGACTGAAAGCAAAAGCTTAAATGTAAGTATGATGAGATTTTCACCTTTGCTCTGTCCCCCATAAACTGGATGAAGGTGCTGGAGCAGTGGGAGGAGATACCAGAAGCCCTGGGTACAGTGGAAGCAGGGAGGAGGTCTCCGTTTGATGGCCCCCCAGGGCTTGGTGTCCCGAAGAGGGGACGCTAGGAGCTCCCCAGTACCAGATCTTCTCAGCAGACCCCACTTTATAGAGTGAACTAAGGATGCTTCGTTATGCAAAAGTTCTTACAGGCAGCTCTAATGTCTAAAGACATTAAAGATAATTTTCAGATGATCTTTGCCCTAGCTCCTTCCAGTCTGCTTCTCCACTTAGAAATGCCAACTGCAACTATAGTAAGTAAAGTTAATGTTCTCACTGCAGTCAGCAAACAGGAGGAAATAGAAATATTGTACTCAAACCTGCAGAAAAAGAGGAACTTTTGTTGGTACTCTCAATTAATCCACTCCCTCAATGCAACAGTGAAAACATTCTTTACATTTCTCAGACAGGGCAGGGAAAGAGGATTCTAGCAAGTTCAGCTATACATCCTATATTACAGAATCACAGAGTCACAGAATGGTTGAGGTTGGAAGGGGGAGATCATTCAGTCCAACCCCCTGCTCCAGCAGGGACACCCAGAGCACGTGGCACAGGGTGGCATCCAGGCGGGTTTGAAAGATCTCCAAAGAAGGAGACTCCACAGCCTCTCTGGGCAGCCTGTGCCAGGGCTCTGGCACCCTCACAGGAAAGAATTTCTTCCTCACATAAAGATTAAACTTCCTGTGTTTTAATTTATACCCATTACCCCTTGTCCTGGCACTCGCCACCACTGAGAGGAGTTTGGACCCATTGTCTTTACATTCTCTCCTCAGGTATTTATACATGTTCATAAGATCCCCTCTCAGTCTTCTGTTCTCTAGGCTGAACAGGCCCAGCTCGCTTGGTCTTTCTTCATACGACAAATGCTCCAGTCCCTTAATCATCTTTGTCGCTCTCTGCTGGATCCTCTCTAGAAGCTCCATGTCCCTCTTGTCCTGGGGAGCCCAGAACTGCACCCAATACTCCAGGTGCGGCCTCACCAGAGCTGAGCAGAGGGGCAGGATCCCCTCCCTCGACCTGCTGGCAACGCTCCTCCTGGTGCAGCCAGGATCCCATTGGCCTTCTTGGCCACGAGGGCACATTGCTGCCTCATGGTTAACCTGTTGTCAGCCGGGACTCCCAGATCCCTCTCCGCGAAGCTGCTTTCCAGCAGCTCAACCCCTAATCTGTCCTGGTGTCTAGGTGTTATTCCTCCCTAGGTGCAGGACCCTGCACTTGAACTTGAGGTTCCTCTCTGCCCAACTCTCCAACCTGCTCAGGTCCCTCTGAATGACAGCACAGCCCTCGGGAGTGTTGGCCACTTCACTGTGTAGAGTCCTATAGCAGTTCTATATGGTGACTGCTTTCTGACAGAAGAATTTAAATAGATGGCAGCATGTTCTTCATCCCCTTAGAAATATCTAAGGTTAAACATTTATTCCTGAATGATCTGTCATTGCTTACCTTCAGAACTAATCAGCTTTTATCTAGATTATGAGGTAAAAGTCAGTGAAAGTTGCTGTGGCTTGTGTTAAAAAAATCATTTTGCACTTGCTGTATGCTTTTTACTGCATCTAGTATAAAGAGCAATTCGTTCAGGTTTTACATTCACAGCAAGGGAATGATAAAATTGTGTAGGTCATTGTGCAGTGGCTGCCTGGTCGCACATGTCAGTTTTTTGATTTTCTTACTTCTTGGAGCTTGTGATTGTGACTTTAATAACAGAACAGCCTGCTTACCCTGGCGATGGAGCAACAGGACCTCTTCTGTGTTTTGTGCTACAGCTTTTCCATCACATTTTCTAGGGATTTTTTTTTCTATTTTGTAGGAGGGTTTAAGGTACCACAGTTAAAAGAGAGGGAAAGAAAGGCTGATGATCTTATTTTGCAAAATATAAGCTAATAAAGAAAATTCCTTGATAAGGAATACAATAAGGACCCCTCACCTTTACCAGTGCAGATTTAGTTCACTCAGTTCTGAACTGAGTTTCAACTGGACTAATCTGCTTGTTTATTTATGACATTCTGCTGGATTTGCCAGCAGACCGTGGGAATTTTGCAAGTTCAAAATATCAACCTAACTTTGACTGGGAGGTTCTTTGCAATGTAATTAAAATATAAAATAGATGTGCAACTGTACATTTTCACATAATTCTGAAAATTAATAATTGAGTTTCCTCTTTCAACTATGCCAAACCTAAGTTACAGCAGGAAAGCAGTAATTCAGAAGTCAATCACTGAGCTGGTGATAGGATTTTAATATAATTTCAATGGGAACATTCTCCTGAGTAAAAACAATTGGTTTTGCAAACCAGCATCCCCTATCTAATCCCAGACTCATTATAATATTCTGTCTTTGACAGCATGGGATAAAAGCTCACTCTGAATTTGTAAACTACTTTTTCAAACAGCAATATTATTATTGTTTGCTCTTTCCTTCTCTATGCATTTGCCTCTTCCTTTCGCAAGATTTTTAGGCATGTCCATCAAATGATATAAAATGACATAGCCAATGACAGTGTTACTAAAAATATCATTTCCTTTTTTAAAAAGAAAGATATTTTTATACAGTTACGGACATGTCATTTTAAATCATTTCATTTTAAAAAAAAAAGTAAATGATCTTCTCACTAAGCAGCAAAGTGATGTATCTACGAAAAATATGATAATGCTTTTTTAAGGATGTGCAGATGGTGCAGTTAGAACATCTGCAGGAATACAGGAACTAAAGAGCACAGGAATTCTTTGAGAGGATGAGTTACTACGTTCTATCTATTTTTTTATATACAACTTTTGCAACGTTCTGTACTAAGAAGCATTCTCTTCTTGATATTTGGACCGTTTTCAGAGTTTCTATTATACACACGAGAGAAAGGTAATTATAAAATCTACTAAAAATCTTAATCACTCCACACTAAATTTTTCAACATGTCATCAGCTCTTCTTATTTTTTTTTTTATTTGCAGCAAACATTTACACAAATAGAAAGCAGCTTCAGAAACAGAGTAAACACATTATGCAGAAAGTTTAGAGGTGAGCAAGGCTGGTATGGAAACAACTTGTGAATGAAGAACTCCAAGTAAGCTTGTAGGCTTTGGTCTAGAAAGCAAATAACCGGAGGAGCATAACAGGCACCTAAGAGATCGTCAGTGACAGAAAGAACCTGATGGAAAATGGTGGTTCACTGGGTGACAAATCAAACTAGCAAGTAGGGGGTTCACAGTTGAGAACAAACAGAACGGTGCCGCGGAACTTCTTGTCAGAGGATATTGTGACAGAAGTTCACATGGGTCCAAGAGGACACATAATAATTAATGGAAAAAAAGTCCATTCAAGATTCCTAACCACTTGGAAATTGCAACAGACTTAAAAATATGCAACTGAATGGAGACTGGAAGAGCACATGGGGAAAACACAATGCAAAACTAGTGTTGTTCTTGTGCTCTTCCCTAGACATCCTTTTTTGGTCATTTATACCAATAAACCTTTGGTCTGACCCAAGGAGGTTGTTCTTCTGTTAATGTGTTTTGGTCTGTTTGTTAGTAAAAATGGTTACATGTTTAAATGTGTATGTACAAATTCAATGAAACTTATGAAGCAACTTTTGTATCATTATATATCCTTCCGGGTGTCAAGAAGAAACTGGATCATAGTGATTATATACTAGGTATTGTGTTTGAAGATCAACGATGAGCTAAGGGGCACTTTACAAAGGATGGTCTTTGCCTAAACTAGATGAAATCACCAACTTAGAGAAATACATTATTTTCAAGATTCTCCCAAAAATCTTACTCTGATACTCCAGTTCAGAGGTCCCCACATCATGAAATTACCTGTGAAATTACCTGTACCACTTTAAAAGGTAAGAATTTTTACCCATCTCATTTAAAGTTCAGCGATCCAAATCAGTGAATGAACTATAAAAAGCACTTCTTAAAACCAACATCTCAAGCATATTTAATCTTTTTCTTATATCATGTATCTATGTAACTCAGTCTTTTTTTTTCTAATTCTCTTGCTCCTGCCGGTCCTGAGTGTGCTCCTCTACTCCATTCTCTGTGGCTGAGGGTTGTGGCACTTCTTGTGCTGATTTTGTTTCAGATGCTGATAACGTCGTAGCTGATGCTCCAGGTGCAGAGATTCCACTTCCTTTCCCAGTCAATCCGGACCCTGAGGAGGGGCCTGTTTCTTCCACATTTCTTGATGAATCCTTTTTGGTGAGCTGTTTGTCTTTGCTGTCATTTCCAAGTTTTGATTCCCAAATATTTTTTAAAGAAGTCCTGAAATGGAAATGAGAATCAAACAAAAATGTACATTTAAGTAGGTTTACATTAACTGTTCTGAATCATTCCCCCTCCCATCTACAATCTTTATAGTTACAATGCAAAGTAGTTCCTTTCTAATCTCAAGAAGTCTATTCATTTTTCTCTACTGGCAGCATAAGTATTAAACCACAGAGGAATGTGATTAGCTCACCTATGTCATATTTGTCACCAAACAATACTGTAATACTATATTTTAATCAAATAACACACAAAAATAATATTGTATGCTGTCCACCTACCGGTGAAGAATTACGAAGATCAATACAAAGATCACACCAATAACCACAATGATGCCGGTTACCAGGGAAAAGATCAGAACTATATCTGCCCTTGTCTTTCTTCGTGGTCTTCTTTCCTGTCCTGATGAAAAGAAATGCATGGTCATTATTTTGTTAAAATTTTCAAATGAATTAGTCATTTTATGACATGAACAGAACTGAAAAGGCGCAGCTCCTGATCCTTTTTTGTATGGTGTCTTTCATGACCATTAGGCTTTTACTAAGTCACCTAGGTCAAAATAGTAAAATTTTGTATCTTCTTTGAAAGGCCTATCTGACCAGAGAAGAGGCAAGGAAATGAAGATTAATACATGTTGAGTTGGATTCAACTCACTTAACTTTAGATGTTCTACTATATAGGTATTTCACCTAGCTGTTTAAAGTTCTGTCTATAATCAATGGAGAGAAACTGGTTACATTCCAGTAGTTTCCAAGCCACACTCAGCTGACCTGGTTTAGATGTCCAGGATGAGGTGAACTGATCCCATTCCACGAATGTCTGGCCAGATACCTCAGATGCGAATAGCTAGTTAGAAGGATTCCACTCTTACTGTCTAAGAAGACCTCGTGATTTTAAATGGCAGATAGAAAGACCAGAGCTTTGAATGCCAAATGTTGGCAGGAAATTACAAGCCAAAATAATTGTGGCAGGAAAGGGCACTGCGATGCACATTATTTGGAGAGAGAAAAAAGTACCTACTTGTTATATGTTAAGAATAGTTTTGCTTTAGGAACTGTTTCAGTGTAAGATTTCAAGACATGCCCACACAAGTTATTAAAAAAATATAGAGAAACAGTAATTATGGGAAACCATATGTCACTTGAGGCAGGCACAGCTCCTTTGCACTGGGCCTGGTACCAAGTGCTCCATCATCCAGGACTGAGACACTAAGTTACCAACACAGTATAAAATAATTCTAACAGTCACAATCAGAATGGTAATGGTAATAATTGAGATAAAAGACAGTATGCTAACAAAGGACTGGATTCAATGTCTTCAACATTTAAAGTGCTCCTTTTCAATTCTGTTTCTCATGTTAAACCTTGGAATGTTCACCTAAGAAAATCGATGGTCCTGACAATATTTAGGACTGTTTATTTAACGCTGGATATACCCATTAGGAGATGACTAAAGAATAACACAAGAAGAGTGGAAAACTCTAACGATGGTCAACAAATTTCCCCCATCTATTTTTGACAACAGACAAAGAAATGCCTGGACAGCAAATCCAATCATCTTGTTCTGAAATTTAATTGAATTTACTTGTTCAAGCATATTGAAGCAAATCCACAAAATGTTCCTTATTCCTCCAGTTTTGACAATTTTACCCAAGCCAGACTTAATTTCTCTTTCCTTTTCCCTCAATCACATATATTCTAAAAGCAGAAGGTGATTTCTGTTTGCTGACTGATATGCAAAAATCTTGTTCGGTGTACCAGAAGAACTGCAGGAAAACCCTCTCCATTTCTACTTCATTTCTATTCCTATATAAGGTCTTGTTCTACTGTCATCACTGCAGTAACTAAGCAACTCTGCCATCACATCATTTGAGTTTCACTCTCCTGCATCACGGAATTTTCATTTTGTTATTCTTAAACCACAGCTCATCCACAGGATTCTCCTGATCTTTCTGCAGGATACAGTACAGGTAAGAATGGTAAACTAGCTGAGAATATCATAAAAAAACAAGCCTGAATGAAACTGGGGGTTTCATACAATGTTGAGTTACCTGCTTTTGGACTAATACACTTCACTGACTGGACTATGCCCTTTTAGAGTTATATACAGTTGAAGGGAATGGACATTAATTAAAATTACCTTAGATTTGCAATTTCATTACAAATACATCAATATTTTATTTTTCCATTTGGTAAAATGTGAATTTTGAGTCTAAGGGTACTTCTGCTCACAGGTTCTAACAGGAGCCTACTGATGAGAAAAGCAAATTTTATTTTATCCACTGTCGATCTGCTCAAGTTTTCTTCCTGGGAAGGAAATTCTGCCAGCAGTCAAAACTAGAACTGCCCAAGAGACAACTTGGTAATACAGAGGGGATGCCTTCCAAGTAAACACACATTTTCAAAATGCAAGCAGGAAGCAAACAGAAAAGTGGCTTCCCAATAAGCTGGTTTACAATGACCAAGGACTGATTCATCAGGTATACATTTAAGCCCACAATCCTAAGTCCAGGCAACACTTTCAATCAGTAAGAATTTTGCTACAAATCAGAACATACCTTAATACATCTTCTGCTTAGAGGCAAGATACCAAAGAAGTATTTACACAAACTTCTTTAAAAGTCCATTTAGCTTAGTCAAAGAAGAAAAATATTTACTTTATGAAACATGCCATGTCTACTTCAGTGGTTTTCAACCTGGGAGTCTACAGCCTGCTGGGGTCCGTGAGCTACTTCACCATAAAGAATGATGAAGAAAAGCAATCTCATTTAGGTTTCACAACTTCACTGTATGGAAATTCCTAAAATAGTGTGGACATTTACTGAAAAAAATCTACATTTCCACAGTTTAAAAAAGAAAAGATTTAACATACTTGCTAGCAGATTGTCTGCTACCAATATATTTTTCAGTAATCTCCAACTGTATCGAAAGGTTGGCATCATCTTGACTAAGAAAGTAAGACTTAAATGAAATGAAAGGGTAATATTTAGCTCCAGACTGTAGGTACTTAAATTCTGCATCTAAAGTATAGAGCTGAATTTTACTCTTTTGTCCAAGTCAAAACAAGGCAGGAAGGAAGGAAAAGAGGGGATGTCCAGATTTAGTACCTAGTTTGTACCAGGCTTCCCGAGACCAGTCCTGTGGTCAGGACTGTGCTGGCAATAGCTCATGAAGGTCTTCTAATCAGCTTCAAATGGTCCAAACACCACACCACACCAAGCCCCTCCACCAAGTCCCTTCCTGCTAAGAAAACAGCAGGGTAGCATGCAGAATTGGAGGAAATAAAAGTGTAATTTTATGTCAAATACTAGTTGCTAAGAAGCTTAGCAGCTCCTTTATCCTCTTTGTGGCATCAGAATAGGTGAGCCACCATGCAGGACCTGACTTAAGGAGCCTGGAAAGCTACTGCTTTCTCATCTGGGCCAGAAGAGCTTCAGCACATACTTCCCTCACAGCAAACATGAGAGCAGGATAGCTCTAAAGGAGAGAGCATATACTCTTTGCTGTGGTGCAGCCCAGCAAGTGTATTTCCATTGTATTCCACAGAGGTTCATTATTCTTTGGTTTCCATGCAGTGCAGTGCATTTCTGGGCTCTGTCTTCATGGAACCATCTCTACTTTAATTTGTTCATATACAAATATATTTAGAAGCATCTGTTGCCACTGCTAGTATTTTCCTCCAGAAAATGTCAGCAGTGAAACTTCTCTTCAGTCTCTGCATTCTCTTCAGTCATTTCTTTGCTAAGAAACAGACTCATGATTCTGAAAATTATATACATTAAGAAACTGGAGCACCTGCTGTTCCTCACCACTTCTAGCAAAAGGAAATCCACTGCCTCTGCCAGCAGCACTGCTCCTCTTTATCCTCCTCTTCCCCTGGATTTTACATTGAGTTGAAGTTTCCCTGTTGACTGTACATCTATAAGTAGGTACTTGAACAATTGTTTGCATGGTCCAACAGCCAAAAGGCATTTTTTCCACTTGTTTTCAGTTCGAGATAGTACATATCCGTTTGGCAGAGGGAAGTGAAATTCTGCCTCTACAGGCGTTTTTTTTTCCTTTCCTGAATATAATGGTGACACACAGCTATGCAAATGATATGCAAATGTGAGTGCAAGATTGTGCTTACACACATGCATACAAACACATAAACACAGAGGAGGCCCAGATTGCTATGCTTGTGCATTGGGATTCCCTCTTTCATTAGTCTGCAAACGCAAGAACAAGGTAATGAGTATTAAGCATCTGCTCAGTAACCCTTTGCAGAGATGTGACTTTTAGCTCTGAAGAGAGCTCTGGCACTGAAATCATCACCACAAAATAAGCTGAAGAGAAATGGGTGCTAGAACAACCTCTGAGACACCTGCTGCCTGGTGTCAACATGGACCCCCTCACTCTTCCAAGGCAAGTGTGGAGTCTGGGGCACAGTGAGGATCTCACAAGGCTGACACCCTTCACAGATCACAAGAAAGAGCGTTCTCTACCCTCACACCCCTCCCTTGCAAAATAGTCCCCACACGACTATTATTAGAAAATATGAATAAACTGCCTTCTGGCTCTGAAGCCGTAACAAAATGCCTAACAACATTACAGGCAACAGTGTGGAACAAGACCCTTAACTGTATCTCAAAGTAGTGATTTAGTAAGAAGGAGATACAGAAACTCTAGTTATTAAGGGATAGGATTTCCTTTGCAGTATTTTTTGCTGAAGATAAAATACTTCTTTTTCTTAGCCAACAGATTGCTGTAAAAGACAAGGACCCACGAGCCTGAATGGTTCTGAAAACAAACTAAAGACCATTCATTTATACACATAGATCAACACAAGGTTGATTAACAGCCTGTTCCAAAGAAGGTCACTGAGAAGGGCAGTTATCAGTGGAGTAAGGACATACATAAGGTCTCAACGGATAGTGATAAAATTGTCATACTAAGTTTTTCCACGTGGAATATATATCCAAAACCCCATTATGTTTTACCTGCCTTTTTGCAATACGAGTCCTGCCCTCATCCCACCTCACAGACCTCAAAATCTGAACCAGAAAGTGTCATGCTATGTAATTCTGAGTGTTGGCTTTGAGGCCAGACTCTCAACTAGTGTGTTGCTGTTGCTGTCCTGAACTGTCATAGAATCTGCCCCCCCCCGGTGAAAAAAGAAAAAAGAGCATTAGAGAAAGGAGGAAGCATGAGGCATTTGCCCCTTCTTGTTTGCATCGGTTCGTTTTAGCTCTGCTGACCTGCTAGCCACCGAGCAAAAGCACTTGTACGTCCTCTGCCCTGTGCTGTAGCTCTAGGACTGGCACAAAGAAATCAATCACTGTGGAACAGCAAAGGGAATCTGAAAGGTCATGAAAAAGACAAAGTACAAACTTAAGCTTTATGGACTTGAGTGACTCAAACAGAAAGCTAGAAGTATACCAGTTGCAGAAAACATCCAAAAAAAAAAGAAGATGGTAATTTAGGAGCTAATAGACAGGCAGGCCTACTTTATTCTTAAATAAAACTTATTTGACAGTTTAACTGATTCAAATACTCTTCTTAAATATGGGACACTCCCCTAGAGCCAGTTCTTGCCCATCCAACTCACCCTGACTTGAAATCTTTGAGGCCAGTTTTGGATGAAGGAAGAAAAAAAAAACTGAGTCCTGCAGACTGACTGAAAAATAAGTCTGATTTTTTATACTGGTTTGGAGATCTTTTCCTTCTCTATACCTCAGGTTGAAGACCAGTTTATGGCAAAGGAAAAGCTATTCCCTCAACAGAAGATGCAGAATATCTGTACTATATAGAAAAGCAATCTTGCATGATCTAAGCTTACATATGAAACTCTTCAACTTTTATTTCAAAAATCATTTATGGGGGAACTGGAAAAGACAATGTTACATAGCAGGAAGAAACACTGCCCCTTTCCAAAGTCTGAACAACAGCAGCCCTGCAAACTATAAGGCAGCAGATAAGAAAAATCTATATCCACACACAAGCAGTTTTGCCACATATATCGATTCTATCAAAGAGATTTTTCTGATTTGCTCCTGATTCTGTTGAAAAAGTAAATACACTATCTCAATAAATTTCAGATCATTTCAGGAAAACTGGATGATGATGTAAGCACTGGTACATTCTTTATCAAAACTTCTGCTGCTAACTTCTTCCTCCTAACTGATTAAGATTTGGTATTTTTTAAAGTTCAAACAAGGGCAGTCTTGGGGGAGCAGATCCCAGAAAGTCTTTTGGTTAAGTTCTCATCTCTGGACAAAGCTAAAGGAAGAAAACCTCTCACTACCCCTGACAATCCACTCCTTTTTTGAAGCTATTTAATAAACTTTAGAACTTGTCTTCTTCAGATTTATGCATAGCCATAACCAATAGTCTCAGTCGTGTAAGAAGTTCTCAGTGGCTATATCTGTTGGAAAGGCTTCATTTAACTGCTTTTCACCATAACTATTTAATCAGAGCTTAAGTATAGGCGCGCGTTGTGCTGCTGATGACTCACCTACTCAAGTCAATGGGACTATATCTGCATGCTTAGATCTAAAACAGACAATGTCCTCTGCTGATGCAGGTTTCAAAAAGAAAATATTCTCTTTGTACAAAAGGAAATGTATAGACCGAATAGTGGTAGAAGAAAAAGAGAATATAGATTCATGTAATCAAAGCTTTGGCTGCATTGTGACTGCCAGATGGATTTAGAAAAGAAATAAACAAATTCCTGGTTACTGCTCAATGTTAGGAAGGACCTCAAGACAGACAGAGAAAATAGCTGATCTTTATTAAAGAGTAAAAGTAGGATTCTTAGGCTGGACTGTTTTATCTAGATAAACATGAAAGGAAGAGAAGGGGGAGGGGGTATCCCCAAGGATTTCTTTCTAGTCTGCTATGTTTTTTGCATAACAGCTGAATCCTCATTATTTCGGGGAAAACTTTACATTTTGATGAGGAAGGTTATTTTCACCCTTCCTCTGATTAGGAAAGCTACAGCCTCCACATGGTTATTCTCATGGTTTGAGTAGATCAGACTACTGCTGCTTTTCCTGATGAAGTGAGCAAAAAAACCCCATTAGCAAGGAGGGAGAAAGATGTTACACAAGAACCTCTTTATGACGTATTCTTTTTAGAGTAAATATTCTGTAAATCCATTGTGCATCTGCAAATTCCAGATGGCAGCTAAAGCAGAAGCCTCAAAAGACTGCTTTCTTGCTTCAGTACTGTAGGGGAAAGGAGTTTCAACTGCAAAAGTCTCCGATGTTCTGCTGCTTCTGTGTAACCGATCACCCTCCAATCTACCGAGGCAAAAGGAAGTCTATACTGCTTTCTAGATGCAGTAATAAAGGAGCTAAGAAGAAAATCTGCTTTTTTGTTTGTTTGATTGTTTTCTGGAATTTACAAAACTAAAGAGAATACTCATTTCTACCACAAGAAGCCTCTTCATTCCCATTCTGTCATTTCCTTTTATATCTCTCTTTTATTGGCCTGTATTTCACGACAGTCATTACCAGAGCACACAAGCTCCTGCCTGTTTGCTACTGACATGCAATCTTACGAAGATTGAGCACTACATAACAAACACAAGGTCACATCTTCTAGAACACTGCAAGCATCCCTGTGAGCTTACCAGGTGTAGTGTAGACCGTGTATTTTACAGAAGCAATTGTAATTCCCCTTTCTTGAGTTTCACACTGGAAAGTAACTGGGTGGGTATCTCTGCGTACTTCCAAAATAGCTGAATCATTGGGAAGAGTGACTGCTGGCTATCCATATTATATATATAAAAAAAAAAAAAGAAAGAAAGAAAAAAAAAAGAGAAGATTTGTCTCTTCTTCTGTTAGACATACAGAAAAAGCACTTGTTTTATCTCAACAGTTTTGAACACACCAGTACCCCTTGGCTGCTGAGAAAATACCTACCATCTCTTCAGCACCTGCTGTTTAAACAACTGTGAAGGGCAATGCGGTTGTAACTTGGTGACATGTGCTCACACATCAGTCACTACGCCAAATATTTCTGAAATAAGAGCAAACAAATATTGCTCTCTGAAATAATATTTTCCTTTAAACAAAATGGAAATTGAAGCTCCATAAAGGTGCAAAGTCCTGTAAGCCTCAATAATACCAAATTACCAGCGAGAAATCAGGGCTTGTTTGTATTATGACAACAAAGGAAATAATCAGAAGTCAGTACAGGTCAGTTGGAGCACGTGGTAGACACATTCAGTACGCAATTTTTCTGCGTAAGGAGGGTTTCAATTACTTACCTTGTCTGGAGTTAGTATCTTCCAAATATACTTAAATCGATTTTCAGGAGGTATAAAAATACAAGGCATCTTCACACTGTCAGAACCATCAGAAACTGGTTCTCCCCCTGTGGGAGGAATTTTTAATAGCTATATCATCAACTCTCTGGAACTACTTCTGTATAGACCATACAGTTCATAACTGTTCAACCTGCAGAAAACTGCTTTGAAATTATATCATCTTTTTTTTTTTTCATCCCTTAACATTATTTCATATACTTTTTTTGCTTGGGCTACTATTTGTAATGATATACTTATCTACAAAATTGAAAAGAAGAGCAGAAAAATGATACAGGGTCTTGAAATCAAATACACATCAGTATAGAAATTAAATCTGAAAAGTTTCCAGCATGCTTAATTGGGTAATTGGAGGGTGGAATAAAATGATTCTACTTCCACCACAAAGAATAAGGATGTTTTCTTCCAATCACCAGTTTGCTCTAGGTTCCTGTACCACAGTGTTCCACTTACATCCGCAGTCTACTGGCCCCCGGCACTCCTCCACACGGACAACGCATTTTTTCTCAGTTCCAGGGCATCCCCTCGTTAACAGAATTTCTCGAATGCCAATCCCTTTGGGGAAAAAAAAAAAGATCCCTGTATCTTTCAATCAGCATTTTTTCATCTCCTTCCAACTGTTTTTACATTCTCCTTCTTTGACATGGATGTTAATATCATCTACCACACCTGGCAAAACAGGCCTTCTCTGAGTGCCTGCTAAAGCTATCCCATATTACTATATAAGAGCACAAGGCATTTACTTCTGTGAGACTTTGCACCACAAGGAGACAGACCCTTGTGTCACAAAAACAGTTCAAAATAAATTCAGATTTTCCTTAAGGAAAAAAAGAATTTAAAATGAAACTGATGTATGTGCTGCAAAACAATTAATTCACTCTAAATATCAAAGCATTCAAGCACCTGGCCTTTAAATGCTCAAATCAGATGGCACAGATATTACTGTACAGACTGCCAACTCAGTTTGTCTCCAGTCTGGCGATTCTCTAAGTGTCTTCAACTCCCACCAAGGCAACCAGAAACTGAGGGCACTAAAAACTTCCTGGCAGAGAAGAGAGTCCCCATTTTCCCTATGGTAACCAACGAGAGACAAAGGAATATCATTATCAAACTCCTAAATGACGGCGGCCAGAGACCACACTGGGTGGTGGCCAGTAGTGTGAAGGGCGTGAGAACTAGTGTGGACCATAAAGACTCTATCAGCAATGTAGGGGGTGTACTGAAGAACAAGAGACAGCCTATCCTAAATACTTAGTTAAGGATTAATTTTCCATACATCATTCAATTAAGCAAGAAGTATTCGCTCGCATTACCACGATTTCAATGGGAACATCCTCATTTTAACAAAGAAATGCAAAACGAGTGCTGTAATTGCTTTTGCCAAACAGTGCATACACAGTTCACTGGAATGACACAGCATGTGGGGGAGGAAGGAATAATATGTTTAAGTCCAATAAACACCAAAGATTTTGCCATTATTCCAGAAGCATTTTATTTACTAAATAGGGGAGAGTCAGCCCACCTTTGCACTATATCAATAAATGGGAAATTGATTTGAATGTTGCATTTCTGATGTATCTGCCTTCTTTAAATGTGTAATATATAAACCAGGATATTTCAGAAGCCTTTAGAGATGTCATATAACTGATGAAACAGCACTTCAAGTGACAGAGGGAGACAACACCACTTACTGGCACTGACACAAAACAAGGATCATTCTCCACTGCAGAGAATGCCTCATCTCCTCCTTGCACAGACAGAGGTGTAAATGGCAATGAACTGACACTTTTATGAAAGGCATTCTGCTTTCTTCAGTTCCATGTATTTTCTTAGACAACAACAACAACAACAAAAACAGAAAACCTATGAAAATCCAAAAGGCTGACTGGAGAAAATCTGATTGCTGCGCTAAGTACAGACACATTCATCAGGAAAAATCTCACCATACCTTAACTATGGGAATATTAAAATTGTGGAAGTACATCAATTTCAAAGGGATGACTAGAAAAGCTCTGCTTGGGAGATCTGAAAATTCTGTTAGTACTCCTCTGCCTCTTCCTTTGGGAGAACTTTTTCCTTTCATTTCCATGTTTGTTTTCTGCACCTCCTCTTCTGTAGCTGCCAGTTCTGATGAAATTAATCTACTGGACCCTAACTTTGACAAGTCATAAGAGTTAATCTCACAGAAAAAAAAATGGCCACAATGTAGTACAAAGACTTCTAAAAGACTGGGCAGAAAATTATCCAAATGATATTCACCCTGGAAAAAAATAATAGATAGATAATAGATCTGGTTGGTGAAAAAGAATCACAGAGAACTGAATAGGAATAGCAATAGGAAAACAACAGCTATGATAAGAATCTAGAGAAAGGAGTAGACAAAAGAATTTGACCTTGAAAAGACTAACACAGTTTAGCCAGATATGATAAAGCTTCATTAACAAGTGAGTATTTAGGCTTCAATGATCTAAAACACTTGGAGTATGAATAGAGGACCAGTGGACTTGGGACACAGCACTATTGAGAAGAAAACATCAAGAAAAGTGAGACAGTTTAGAGAACAACAAATATAAAGATAGATGATTCTAAGAAGGAATAGGAGGGAGACAAACAGCTGACAGTTTTGCTGGGAGAACTAAGAGAACCTGTCAGCCTTTCAGCAGACAGACTGTAACAGCCAGATTCAAACGACAGCTACAAACATTATCCGAACTCCAGATATGAGGTGATGCATTTTTATTCTTTCCCATAGCTTCCATTTCCGGCTTCATCAATGGGATAGCACACAATTTTCAGTATTAAAGGGGTTAAATACTAAATCAGAGTGACCAGACATAAAAATGAGATGAAACTTAGTGAAATTCCCTGAAAATACAGGGCATTTGATAGAAGGTCTGCTAGTGAGATGGGACATAACAAACAATTTTTCAGTATCCAAAGATTGTGAGCATCAAAGCAGTGAGGATAAAATATACACATGGAATGGTGATATAGACCATAAAAGAGTATGTCCATGAAAGAGTATGGTATACTGACCATACAATTAGCTCTCAAGTTACAAAGGGAAGAAAAGGATATAATAAAATAGAAAAGAGCATAAAAAATCTCCTAATACTAGAATATTCTAAGATATGAAGTAGTTTCCATTAGGGAATCAAGTAATTCCAACATGGAAAACATGCAAAAATGTCTAGAAAAAAAAATAAAAAGCCTAGTCTAGAAAAGAAGGTCAGATTGATGGGGCAAAAACTCATCTTTTTCTCTCCATTGTGTTATGAGAAGCAGAATTTGCTCAGGACAACCTTAACATTCAAGACTGCTTCCTAAGCAATACAATTAAAACCCCACTGCAATCCCTATCACCACCTAAAAAGAGATGACTTCTTAAGGTTCAACCCATTTTTCTTCTCCCCCTTCCTACTCTAGAATGATATCTCTCCTCTCCATTGCATGCTTTATAAATTGTATAAATGTGGAATACAGAACAGGCTACTGCAGGCAAGCAGTTTTTTGGCAATATTGTATGTGGGAAGACATCTGTGAGAAGCATCAGAAGATCTTTCATCTTCTGAACATCTCACAGATGTTCACAAATAGAGAAAATTGTTACTTTGGGGAAGGCAGCTCATGTGCCAATAAACGTAGGGAACTGGTTTAAAATAGGAGCTTGCAGGCTGCGAAATTAATAAAACAACAGATCCGACCTAAACTTCTAATGACAATCAGCTTGATTGTTTTTGTTAATTATAGTTATTGGCAATCGAAATCAATGAGAGGTGAACAAGGGCAAGCAAATTACAACTGCTAAATTGCTACAGTTAGCACTTTTTTTTTCAAAACCGAATGACAATATGTTTTATTCATCTCCTTTGCTACTTACCACATGTAACTGTGCATTCTCCAGACTCTACTTCCCTGGGCACGGTGTCATTCCAATCTGAACACAAAGTATAAAGTTATTTTTCTAATGCAATGAAACCTGCTCATAGGGGTGGTATGCCCAATGAACAGCAAAGTCACTCCTTGAGCTTATTTCTACTTCTAAGTTGAAATGTGAAATTTGCTAACGTTTTCACTATCACTCACTACAGCAGAAAAAAAAGACTTTTTCAAAGCTATGTCATAAAATCCAGTATGAACAGCACTCATATTTAAACTTTAACACGATTCTTTAAGAGAAAAAAAAATATATTTTTACTATAACCCAGGCTATTACACTAAATTAGGCTATTGAATGCTCTGGAAAACGCAGTGTCTAGGTTATATGCAAATTATAGCTCTTCACTGAAAAGAGTTAAGAAAAATTTTCATTAAACAGCATTCAGTTAATTCATTCCTTGTTCTTTCTGGCTAACATAAGCCTTCCCACATGATTTTTCCCCCATCACACTCCAAGGTCAGGTTTAGACAGCTAGCACAATGATGAGTCAACCAGGTACAATATTTTAATTAGGTACCACGGTTTTAATCACTGTGATTGGGTTCCTTCCATTTTTATGGTGCTTTAAGGTTATGGAATGGGTTTCACAGAATGTACAGAAGCAAAAGGTTCCCATCTCCATCTGGGATTCAAATCTGGATTACACATTCTATTTCTATTAGCATGCAATCTGAATCTTTATTTATAAGGCTACTGAGATACAGTAGCTATTTCATAGCAGAAGTAACTTAGTGAAGTGTCTTTGGAAATAATTCATTAAGTAAGCAATAGGTCTTTTTAATTCTGCCAAAAGCAAAGAGAAAAGACAAGTCATTACGACTGTTTTTACAAGTCTGCATTGCCAGTCCAGCCTACTCAGATTTTTTTTTTTCTGATAACAAATACTTACCAATGTAAAGTTTGCTTTCACTGTCTCTCAGCTTTTTATTTTCAAGATTTATGTTTACAAAATGTTATTTCAGTGCAGTAATGCAAGCTGATATATCGCTTCTTGCTACTAAATCTCTACGTAACATTTACATTTTCACACACTATCCGAAACTTTATATTTTTCAGGTTGAAAGGAACAGATCCATTTCTCTTGTAGTCAGTGATAAACAAATATAAAACCTGTATTCCTCCATAGTAAAGGATTAACACTACAGTGGCACATTACATTATTCACAATGATAAACTGATACTGAACTCTTTTTCCTAACATTATAAATGAGCCATCAAAATCCTATTCTTCTGTTATCTCTGTCTCTATGGTTTTGACATTTATTTCAGCATATAAGCTGTGCTCATCAGAACAGTCTCTTAGCATACTCACAAAAATCCTTAAACAATAACTTAACTATTCCGCTGAATGCTAATGTAAGACTCCAGCCTTATCCAGCACATAAGGAAGAAAAGATTAAATGGAGACTCTATGAAAATAGAGACATCCTTTAAAATGCCTAGGGTATCATCAAACTCTATCTCAGATGAGCCTTACAAAATACCATCTTCTTTAGAAGATGGCTCTCACCATGGACATCCTATCACTTTTCTCTTAGCTTCCTTTAAGTTAATGTGACAGTCACTCAACAGTCTTGTCTACCAACAACTAGCCCAGCAGAGCAGAGAGGAGGAGGAGGGGGAGGAGAATGTAAGGATCCTCTCTACAGTCTAAATACAATCATGTTTAAAAATGCCTGTATGCAGTTCGGCACAGCATTGAGTTGTGCTTGTTTGTGTGCACGGAATAAATGTAAGCCTGCAAAAACGAATAGGGGAGAGGGCTATGGCATTTTCATTCTCAGATGGTGAAAATTCTTAACTCAATGGATTTCTGAAAATTCATATGAGCTTAGAATAAGGCCCAAACTTCTACTCTGAGAATACACAGTATGGTATTGCAATTTTGAGGTGGCAAACTAAGCATAGCCATTGCAGGACGTTGGCATTTCCGAAAGAAGTTGCAATTTCCCATCCAGGCACAAGCTGAAAAAAGAGGTGACAATGACGAAAAAGCTTAAGAAACAATCAAGAGACTCAAAACCTTTAGATATTACTAGCAAAAAGTAGGAGGACTTTGCTAGCCAACGGAAGCAAATTTCTTCTAATTACAGGGGTAGGTCCGGGATGCTACAGGAGCATCCTAGTGCAAAACATGAGCCTTCTGGCACAGAGTGAAGAATGATGAACCAACTTGAAGAGACAGGAGCTCTGAACAGCACAGATGCTGTGCTTTCTAAGTACTAATACCCCAAGGAAAGCTTTAAACATATCCAAACATTAAAAGTCATATAGGAAAACCAAAAAGAAACTCTAAAAGAAACACGAACAGACTCAGTGAGAGTTCCCTGGACAACACAGTCCATTTTATATTTATGCTTTGAACCTTCCATAGTGTTATTACAAAATTGCAGCTTCTTTATTTGCATTGACTCCTTCTATTTTCAAAGAACCAAAACTTTGAAAAAGCTTCCTGTAAGAAACTGCTGATCCATCCACTTATTATATGATGGGTCCTGTTACCACTTGCATCAGGTTCAGATAAAAATATAGTGTTAGCCCTATGCAAAGAGAATTATGTATATAGCTGCCATTAGCATTAATGGGAGTTATATATGTAAATCCCACACACGCTGCGATAAGAATGTGCTAAAGGACCGCATTTACATTCCTGTCAGAGGGCTGCAATTAGTACCCGCGCGGCGCAGGCAGCCTGTGTTCCTCTCTGCATTTGGAAGCCTTGCAAGACCTATGCGGAACACTTTTTTTTTTTTTTTTTTTGCCGTTATGCACCACTTTAATTACAAGTCGCACCACGGAGAGCACGCAGGCGGCTTCGGTAAACACGAAGCTCCCCCGAGCCCTGCTCCAGGCGCCCAGGGGCCGCGCTCCAGGCTGGCCTGGGGGCACAGGTGACCGGGAACCGCTGCCCGGTGCTCCCGGGGCCGAGGGCGGGCAGCAGCGCAGGCGGCCCCGAGCCTCCCCCGGGGGCGGGCGTTAGGGACGAGGCGGCCGAGGCGCCTCGGCGGCAGCGGGAGGCGGCGGGAGCGGTAACGGCCCCGAGCGGCGCCCGCCGCCCTCCTCACCCGGCTCCGCGAGCTC
>VWPW01019711.1:179744-232382 GCA_013389825.1 Crypturellus undulatus
CTGTCGAAGTAATAGCGATACCCTTAATAATATATCCTATTTCTAGATGTTGAGGGCCCAAAGTCATGGAACACTGGGAAAAATGAAAGTCAGTCTTAGAGAAAAGCAGCCCTCTGACGGGGAGAAAATAATTGACTAACAAGGTTAAGTCCAAATATCTATGTATATTTTTTTTCATCAAGACATCTTCAGTGCGCTCTCATGGATTTGTGTGTACCCATGTAATACATTCCTATGCATTCACACGCATGGATTATATATATTGTGCCACCAAAATACGGCAGCCTCTGATGGGATCCAGGAGGTGAGGAGTGTAAAGCAGACACGAATTACTTCCAGGGAGAGCAGGAGTGCATCCAGCTCTGGGGGAGAGACATCTTCACCATCTCCGCAGAATACGCAGGAACTCAGCTCTTCTTTTAGTGCAGGGACCTAGTAAATGGCTGTATGACATTTTGTATATTTTCTCAACATTATAATAACGTTTCCTAGTTATTTCTGGTGGCTGTTGTATTTCTTCCATGTACCTTGCATATGTTGAGTCTCTCTCTCCTTCTGCATTCTGCCTTCTGTCTTCTCTCTAGGTTCTCTCTTCTTTTTTCTTTTTTTTTTTTCCTGACCTTTCTTATTTTGCTGCTCTAAAAGAACAGGATAACGTTATCCAGTGCAGTGGGCAAGATCCTGCCTTTTGTGTGCCGCTTGGCGCCCGCTGTGCAGCAGCCCCGTGGAGCAGCAGAGTGCTCCCAGGAAGGCAGAGCTGTTACACCTCCTCGTGCTGCTCTCGCAGCTGGCTGTGCCACAAGCTGCCCAGAGAAAAGGCTGGCAAGCAGACAGCTTGGAAAGAGCTTGCAGCTGCTTGTTCATCTCCCCAGCCTCAGGACAGCCATAAAGTGCTTCTGCAGTGGGAGTGTGTGTTTGGAAGCTTTCTTCCAGGCTGCTCCTTTTCTCTCCTCGCTTGGCACCATCTCCCACACAATCATTTTCCTCAGCCATTTGCAGGAGGAACAGTCTGCCTGGACTTGTAGCCAGTATCACTCCCATCGCTGGAGTTAGAGCAGTGGGCAGAGCAGCAGCACGCCTCCAAATTACCCATATGGGGTGAGGGATGCAGCTTCTGACTCTCACAGACACCTGGAGTAGGATTAGCTCTCGAGTCTGCCTTCAGGCCATGAGGGATGAGGGCTTTCAATTTAGCCATATAGCATAACATTGTTTCATGCTGACTTTATTAGTCTGGTTGCTAGTTAATAGACCAAATAATGCCATTACCACAATGCCAACAAAGATTTGTACTTTTAACATCAACTCAGTCTCATAAAGAACATGGCCAGAATAGATGCTCTATAATTTTCTGAGTTAATGACTGTGCTGGTGAAAGATTCGTGTGGCATGCAACCAAATGACATACAGCCCTCAGAGTGTGCAAGAATAGCCCTGTCTCTTTTATTCACAGTGATAATCTAGCTTTTTAAAGATGCAAGGAAGATGCTTGATACTTTTGGAAAATTGGAGTTCCATGCAGTGTTGTTTTCTGTGACAACTGTTGTGGCCAATGGAATTTCTTTATTCTCCCTTCGTGAGTCAGTGAATAATTCTCTTAGCTGATATCACATTGAAACTCCCTGCAGCAGCAGCTCATGTCCTGAGCATGTCCTGCTCTGGTCAAGGGGAGGTGGGCAACAGTGCTGAAAAGTGCCTCATGTTATTCCCATGCACAGATAATGGCATGCTTCTTCCACTGGGTACGAACTGTTGCCATAGTAATGCTTCCAGCACGCCTTTGGATCAATAGAGCAGAGGGTTTTTCAGGTATTTTTGTTGTTTGCAAGCCCATAGTCATACCCCGAATATACTTCTATTCCCTTCCTGAAAAATAAATTAATTCAGAGATCTTTTAGGATTGCACAGTTCTGTGAAGAAAGCTACTTTTCTATGGTGTACAGGGTCAGAATCAGTGTGTGGATGGGCAGATGTCAAGAGAGAAGAGTTGCATTTACTTAAAGTCCCGAGCAGGGTTTCTGTAGCCCTGTCAACACTTCGCCAAAGGCGAGAATGAACTGAAGCTGCAGAACAGGTTGTGTTTTTTACTGAGGGTCCAGTTCTAGTTCCATTCACAGACCAGTGGGATTTTCTCAGTTGACTTAACATTTGTTCCCTGGTTCCACGACATTTTCTATAGGTAGCTGATGTACTGCCCTAGCCGAAGCTCAAGGTGATTACTGATTCTAGGAGGGCAGCCTCCCATGAATAGCGGGTGAATCTACAAAAGCCTGGATTCAGAAACTGCCTGTCAACTTCAGCAACTACCTTCAACATGTAGATTCTCAGAAGACCTGCCCACACATACCAAAAATATGTGTGAGTTGAACAGAGGCCGTAGGCCCCTGCTTTTCTGTTACTCGAGTTTGCTTGCTGCCTACAATTTTACCTTTAAGTACAGCCAGATCACATCAGCTGTGACAGTGCAGACAAGGTGAGCTCCCAAGTCACGCTTACAGCTAGCCAGCTTGAGCCTTAGTTGAGTCACGGACTGAACTCTTGCCCCACCATCTTGTTGATGGGATGCAATAGGGCAGAAACTCAAAACACGTCAGGGAGTGCCACCAGTTTGTCTAATGTAACACGTCTCTAGTTGGGATACTTGCACAAAAGAGTGCGATGCTTCAGTCCAATGTCCTTCTCTGCTAGGTATGACTTGAACAGATCTTTACCAGTTTGGAGAATGTGTGAAGCACTAGAGAATGGGTTTTCTAAAGGGGCAGGGGCAGAGAGAAAGAAGTTCCTTCTTGTTCCTTCTCATTCCCTTTTCTCCTTAGCATTAAAAAATTTTTAAGAAAGCATTTGGTTTGGGAGAGGCACAAAGCTAAATGTGATGGTGTAGACCTGGTAGTTAGGGCACATTGCAGCATTTGCAGTGAGCCCATTTAGATGTCTGTTGGGAAAGGTCTCATTGCCAGTAAACTGTTTGCCTATGGCCATGCTGTTCAGGAGTTTAAGAGTGAGGGTGGGCAATTTCATGGCAGTTGACCTCAGTGTTGCAGACTGGCCTCAGGCACGTTTAGTGTGCTAAGACAGGCGCTGGATGAAGGTGAAGCACTGCGGTGTCTGAATGCTTTTGTGAATCCAGCAGTAACACCTTAAGCCAGGATTTTCTCAGGTGGAAAGTGTTATGATTGCCATATTGATATGCACAAACTTAAGGCAGTGTATTTGTTGGCAGTATATTTTGCATGTGTTTAGGAAAAAAATCTCAAGCTCTGCTTAGATTTATCTGTAGGGTATCAATACTCCAGTGGTTTACATCTAAGTCCTACCCTGTGCAAGCATACTGTGCATTTTCCTATGCATAGCTTCCTTCACTAAGATCAGTATTTACCTACAGATGCTGCACAAAGCTCCTTCAGGTATTGCAGTTATTCACGTCTAATTGGAACAGCAACATGCCATCTTCTGCAATTACGCAGTACATTTTTTAAATAGTGACTAATATTTCATCGCCTGCTGGAAACATCTCCATCTCACAAACACAAGTGGCTTCTGCGGGAACAGCAGTAATCAGCACCATAGACAGAACCCGCGTGGTTCATTATAGCTGCTCCTCAAGTACGAGGCTGGTGCCTGCGTGCATACATCACAGCCGAGCAGAGAAAACTGGGTGCCACGGCTTCTTTTCCTCTTACCTGACATTTATGAGGACATCTGGTGCTCCACACCTGCTTATTCTCCCTACTCTTGCTTCCACCCCTACTAGGGTAGATTTATCCTCTATAGCTCCTTCTTTATTGTTGGCAGCGCAGCTCTGTTGCCCACATCTGAACATCCCTGGCTCTGCCAGAAACGGAGACAAGGTGAGGAAGGAGCAGGAGAGGAGAAGATACATGTGGGGTTGTGTCCTGGGGATTGCCTGGAGGGGTCAGGATGCAGCTAGACTGCTGAACCCTGAGAAATACTCTCAAGTCCTGCAGCTTATTTCTAATTTTTGTCTTGGTGGCTTTGGAAAGAGAAGGACAGAGAGATTCAGCTGAGATGCTGCTCATGGGCAGCAGCATTCTTAATGCTATTAACTACAGATAGTAGCCACAGAAACAAATGTAAACATTTTTGATTTGATTCTGTTTGTATTTTGGGGGAGTTATATATGCCTTCCTGGAACTCAGCCCTCTCAGCAACAACACTTCTTAAGGATTTTTTTTTGCCAGAAATACCAGCAAATTCACATATATTCTTCGACTTTCTCATATAGTCCCTTCCATTTTCCTATTACTTGGAACAAACTTTAGCAAGAAATGTTAAAGGCAAAGTGACCCCACAGGAAGAAAGACTGCAAACTGAGAGAACGACTACTAAAGTAGCCTGCTACCAAAAAGAGTACCAGACAACAGAGGCCACATTTTTCACCTACTGTAACACCCCTTTCCTGTCAGAGTAGTTGTACAGGTGTAAATGGGGACTAAGTACCAGTCTTATTAGCTCACGTGAAGGACAGGTAGAGATTTCCCTCCAGCATCAATGGACCCAAACCAGAGCTCTGAGAACAACAGTGCTGAGCAGATCCAGCTTTAACTGTTCCTATCTGGACCAGTGAAAATGCACCTTTATGGTTTGCACCATAAAGGGGAAACCATGCTTTACCGCTGGACTACTCTTCCAGGATCAAAAATGCAGCCTTAAATAAAGTGACCTCAAGTATGTGTAGTGGCTTATTACCTGTTCAGCCAGGTCCTTCTGTTAAAGGCCTAACTGATACCTTAGAGAAGCTAATTGCTGTAGTGAGGTCTCATGTTCCAGCTCTTACCAACAACAGCTTGCTGTTTGTCCTTTGGTACCTTAGGGAATGCCCCCGCGGCTACCGCTGGCACCTCAGCCTTCCTGCTCACCCTCTCTCATCCAGACCCACCTGCCTCCGCACGGTGGTCGCTGGCAGTGCAGAGCATGCAGTAACTCCAGCCTTGCTCATCCCTGCACGAAAGTGAGACAAGCGCCTGCTTATAAGCCAGACTGGGAATGCCCTGCCGCCTGGCCAGAGCCAGATAGCAGGGCATCGCTAAGTAGATGCCAGAGCTTCCGCACTGTCCTGCTAGGTTTCCTCTTCAGACAGCTCATTGCATTCAGGATTCATGCTGTTTTCATCTGCTGTCCCCTGCAGTTTGGCAGAAGCATCCTCTGAAGAGACCTAGCAAGAGCTAATGCTTATTAACTCCTCCTCAGATATCCATGGGTCTGGATGCACTGAGATACCATGGTAATGAGAAAAATAAAAGTGTCTAGACAGACAGACTGACAGTAGTCCCACAGCTAGGGGAGAAACACTGCCCGCAGATATTCCATCCAATTAACTGTTGTGTATTCTGGACAAGGGAACGTGCGAACACACAGCCCGTGCATGTGGTGAACATACTGTTTGTTTGCCAAGGCAGTATTTACAGGATATTGTACAGCCTCAGGTAAATATGCCATTAATACAATATTTAAAAAATTAAAATGACTCCTGATATTTGACAAGCTGTGTTATTAAGAGGGCTTTTCCAATACTGTAGGGTTTTCTTTGTAGTAGCAGGGGCTAAACCAATCTTCTGGAATAGTTTCTTAAAGGAAAGAGTTAAGTCACAGTCTTGTCTCTTTGGTGGCCTATGCTCACAAGTCACCACATCCTATTCTGATAAGGATTTTAAAGTGTAACATTTATTTCTGTTTTAGATGCTGCTCTGCTCTGTGTCATTCCCTTATATGAAGTGGGCCTAATAAACACAAATGTTGATCAACTCAGGTGAAGAAATCAGGATCTTCTCCAGTATTTTTGTTTGTTTGTTCGTTTGTTCCCAGGCATAAATTAAGCTTGAACAATAAGGACATGTTCTCTGAAGGGCTGAGCACCTGCAGCTCCCATTCCACTCAGCTGAAGTTACAAATGCCAAGCAGTAAATGCCAAGCAGGGTATGATTTATCCAAGCAGTATTGATCAAAAACTAAATCTCAGTGAGGGTCTGTCTTTGTCTTTCTAACTTACCATGTTTACTACAAGGCCTAGAGTCTGTGTAAAACATTCAGAATAATTTTGTTTAATTAAAAGACTGCAGTGAAAGGAAAGAAAGGCAAAGATGTGCCTTGTTTTGCAGTACAATAAAAATAAGTAAATACAATTCCAGTTAATTATCTATCACTCAATACAGAGACTTCTACTTAATCTAATCACTGGTTAATTAGATTGTTTGTTTTATTTGATCAAATCTACTGTAACCAAATCATCTGCATTTGCATTATGCTTTGCTTATTTTGATGATTTTCTATTATGAAAAAGGTCATTGTCAGGTGAATTTAGGCTCATATTATTATTTAATGCAATAGCACTTCGCATTACATAAAAATCTTTTTGCAGAGCCTAACGTGAGGCTCAAACTTTTAGGTAAGTATCGTAGTATATGCAGAGCTATATAGTATTGCGTTTAAAACCTAGATTTTCCATGGAATTATGTGCCTAACTCCAGTTAGAAAGCATTATCTTGAGGATCTGGGCTTAGGCAGTGAGATATTTCCCAGACTCAACCAGGCATTTCAGTAAGGACTTAAGGACCTAACTGCAAAACACACATAAAGTAGATTTGCCATTTCAATCCTGACTTCTCACAGTTTCACTCTGGTGATCCCTAGTGAGGTCAGAGCAGTGCAGTGCACTTGAGCTGCTCTGATGGTGCTTGGTAACTTGTTAAATGGCAGCAACCTGGTTGTGTGCCTGGGTTTTTAGCGAGTAAGTTCTTGCTTTGGCTTTCCATGAGACTTAGAGCACAGTTGGAGAGATTTTTACCTTCCTCCAAGCCCTTACTGTACACTTACTGGATACAGCTCTCTAGCCTGGCTGCTAGAAGTGCAGGGGTGGATGGGCTAAGGCTGACCTAAGAAACAGGCAGTTCCTGGCTGTTTTAGAATGATTAGAAGTAAAATGATTTTTATTTTAACAAATGAAGAAGATTATGGGCTACAGTTCAGGGGATTATGATGCCCTGGTCCCACGTTGACATGAGCCCAATGCAAAGAAGATACCCTCAAGCTACCCAAGCTGGGATAACTGATAAGCAACCAGACCAGAACTGGGATACTGCAAGGTTCAGGAAGACATGAAGACATGAATGGCAACAGCTCCCTAAATTTCTCTTTATAAATGTGAACACAGTGATGTTCACAGCTTCTCCCTAAAATGCTATTCAAGTCCATGGTGAGCATGTGAGGGAAATTTCCTTATCTTGAATTTGTGAGAGCTGGGGTTGGTGATAAGAGCAGGGATAGTGTAATAAAGAGCGCTAATCTCATCATAGCAATCCTGCTGCTCAGGGCCAGCTCTACGTATAGGCAATATAGGCAGTTGCCTATAGCAACAGACTGCCAGGGACCAAGCATGGGTTCAGGCTCCCAGCACTGCCAGCGTCCATGGGAGCGCCCTGGAGAGCCAGGCTGGTGTTGCTGGAGGAAGCAGGACCCATGGGGCCTTGGCTTTTGATGGCCGTAGCAAAGAGCTGCGGTTTCCCTACAGCAGTTGTCATGAGCCCTCTCGCCTTCACTCCCTTGGCACAGCAGGGGCAGAAAGTCTGGCTCTCCAGGACCTTCCCCTGCCTCTGCTGCTGCTTTTTTCTCAGCAAAATTCCATCTTGCCTGGGCTCCTGAGATAATCTGGAGCTTACTCGTATCACCCATGAGAGCACCACGGATTTACTGTTGCTCAAGACAGCTTGAGATTATCCAGACCTAAATCTCACTTGGTTCCTCAGAGGAGCAGTGGCAACACCAGCATTGACAGAGAAAATTCAGGAAGGTGTCATGCTGCACCAGGAGAAACAAGCCAGGCCTTCCAGAAATGTGCAGGCAAAGATTAAGCAATTCCTCATGAAATCATGCCAGAGAACTAGGAATATTTATGTGCCAAAATAATCCAGAGCATGGCAAGTGAAGGGGAATCATTGCTGGGTCATTCTAGGAGCTGAATCAAAGCCAAAGCCCATCAGCCAGCAGCCCACCATTTCTAGCTTTTCCTTCTGCTGCTCTGACTCTGAGCACAGCCTGCATATTTTTGTGTTGGAAAACCATAATTATGATTTCAAGTGCTTTTGCATTATAAAGTGATCTCCGCAAACTCATGATTTCTTATTGGCCAGGACTGAGAAGCCCTTCAAGAAGCAATTTTTTTCAAAGTGTTTTATCCAAAAGCTCATATACGGGTTCAAGTGTGTTCATGTTTACAGAACACTGAATTGTATTTGCCATGTTGCTTCATTACCAATAATATTATCTGCTTGCAAAACAGCACATGTTTGGGAAGGGATTTGGTGGGAGAGTGAGATTTGGTTGCTTAAAGTTTGTTTTTTTGCTACCATTGCCAATTACCGCTGATGCTTACTGTTTGAGTAACTAGGCTAATTGGAAAAGAAAGCTCCTTTTCCCATGTCCATAAGTAGTCCACTGCCATTTGGCAAAGGAGAGTGAGGTTATAACAGGATAGCCAAACAGTACATTTGCTGTTACACAGCTCTTACCTCTAGCAGTCCCTTTTGGGGCTCCACCCGGGAGATATTCAGCTCTGTCTCAAAAATTCGCTGGGAGTCTGGTGGGAGCTGCACATTATCTGCCTCACCCAACAAGCTTTTGATTGCTTGCAGTCTTGGATTCCTAGTCATTATCTTGCTTTGCAAATATATATAAACTTTTAGCTGCTGCTTATTTTGTGTTATAGTACAAACCCGAGGCTATAAGAAAGATAAGAGTCTCCAAAAGCAATTCCAGTGGGATTTTAAGAAGTATCAAGAGCCCGTCAGTGAAAAATTCAAAATTCATCTATCCTGTTTTCTGCTCCTGATTGCTCACTCCTAAAAATTATACATGGAAAATAGATTCATTTATCTGTGGCAATGCTCTGGATTCAGCAATATAATCTACAAACCTCTAGGTTACTTAAAATGACTTTTCTGGAGTCCCCTTTTCTCCTGCCACCCAGCACCTGTTTTCTACCCCACGGCTGTGTTCCTACCTGTTCATCAAAAGCAGAAATGTTCCACAGCCTCTCTCCTAAAGAAGACTTCGAGCAATAACTCTCAATCACCCTGTGGAAATGTTTTCACAGTGTTGCTTTTTAATTGCTGTTATCTGTATTCATAGATTCACAGATCGAAGGCTGGAAGGGCCCATTGGATCATCTCGTTTGACCTCCACAAGCCCTTAAGTGTCATCGCTTAGCCCTGTATTGAGCCTGTGTTGAGCTGTAGCTGCTGATCCAGTGGGAACGCAAAGCTGGGAAGGGACAGACAATTCAACACTTCTTTTTGGTGGTTCATCTCCTCTGCTGTTAGAAATGTATGGCTTATTGTAGCAGTGCCTAAGGGGCCCATCTTAAGGCCTGAGGCCCCATTACGCTAGCCTCACTATACATAATTTAAAAAGACAGCTATTGCCCCAGAGAACTTACAAACTGTAAAGTATATGTGAGGCTTAATGTCAAATAGAATATTATGCAGTTGGTTTCAGGCTGCTTAGTCAAGTGAGGAAAAAATTAAACAATACAGTGGCCTAAAGTAGTTTGTGACTGAGGGCTTAAATGCATAACATGGACCCAAGGTTTGCACAAATGTCACAAGCACAAGAAGAATGACTTGTGGTGGACAGTTGCCCTAAGGATGGTGGTATAATTTATAAATCAAAATAAATAAAAGGAATGTGAAGAAGAAATATAAAATAATAATAACAGAAAAATTCAATCAGGTCCCTGAGGATTAAACAGAAAAAAATAGCCATGAGGGAAGCTGGACTCTCTGATGTTTTTCTGAGCTCTGGATGCTTGTGTTCTATTTGTAAAATGATAAATAATCAAAATAAACAGGAGGCTTACGGATTTTCAAAATGAATAAAATGAGCTCCCACATATACACAAAATACTAATGGTTTCTGGTGCATATATTTATTGATCTAATTAGAAAGAAAGACTAGACTGAGCAAAATAATGTAGTTATGTCCTCGAATGCATTATTGAGAGTAATTTAAGGAGTTATTGCATCCTTTGGCCCTCTGGAATATCACTGCTGTTTTCTGAACAATACTTACTTATGGAGGGCCTTTAAAACCAGTCATGATATTTACATAATTTTCTCCTTTCTCCTCTGAATATCTCTTGGTATTTTCAAGGCAGTTTTTCTTTCAAAACAGAAGAAAAGTTAAAAGGATAAATTCAGCGTGCCTGATTTTTTGTTTGCATTAGAATTTTTGCCTCTTAGGCAAATGAAGCTTGGTGGGCAAACTCCCCCTTGACTCCAGTTTGAGAGGAGAGTGAAGCCATATTTTTTCTGACTAGCTCACGGGTACAAATTAATAATCACTGAGTTTGAAAAAGAGTCAAACTTTATCACCTGGGTTAAAACACGCTGAGCCTCCTGCGCTTTCTCTGTGAGGGAGCACGTTTGAGAGATCTTGGCTTAGCTAATGAGGATACTAGAACCAGCACAGTAAGGCCTGAGTCATGTATTACGCACTCAGATCTTCCCAGAGGCTGAATCAGGGGGAAACGCTGGTGAAGACAATGTCCATGTCATGCTCCGTGTACCTGATGTGCCGCACTCCCACCACCGTGCTCAAGTTAGCAGCTACCCACCCACTTGCATCCTTCATCACTACAACTCATAACAAAAAAAGATCCAAATTGAGGAAACGCTAAATTAGCTCCTGAAAAGACAATCGCTAGAAAGCTAAATTTGGTGGCACTAACTGCAAATTACTTCACACAATAGTAGCACAGGGATATACACAGGATGTCAGCTTCCTGGGCTTTCGTGCTCGGAATCAGCATTCCAGGCTAGGATTTGCGTTGCCTGCTGGGGTTCTGCACACATGTATCTCTTCTTCTAAGTTTCTAGCAGGTGGCAAAGGGGTCTTTGCTGCCCTGTAGTAGCCTCGCTCGGGCTGCTTCATGTCCTAGCTGTCCTGGCTGCAGGCAACGTGGGTACTGCTGAGGAGGCTTTCCACAAGAGCAGAAAGGAGAGGGCTGCAGCGTGCCCAGAAGCTGGAGATGTGTGTGGGGTCCATGCCAAGAAATGGGGGAGCCGTGAGCTTTCTCTTTAGTGGTTCAGAAGCATTGCACAGCCAAAATCCAAGCGCGGGTTTGTGAAGGCAGGGCCGAGAGGAAGTGACTACGGCACTGACTGCTGGAGCAGGCAGGCGCCAAGGGGAGTGTCGGCCGAGGTGGGAGCTTCAGCAGAGAACCGCTGGCCGACTGCTCTGTGGGAGGGGAGCCTGTTCTGTAATATTTCGTGTTCAGATGTGAGGGATGTTCAAGTGCCTTTAAACGCATCCAATTAGACTCTAAATTCAGAAGCAATATTTAGGGCAATCTATAAACTGACGGACACAAAAGGCTCTGAGAACAACTGCAGGATGATAGATCTGCATTAGCCACCGACAGCAAAGTTCACCAGGCTCATCGGTGTGGAAAGCGTATGTGAATGCTGCCTCTGATTAAATGCCACCAGCTGTCTCTTAACCCAAGATGAAGGTTGGCTGGCTGGCAGAGACATGGCACCTAGGTCACCCAGCAGCCCACAGGCTCCGCTCTGCCCAGCCCTATGCACCCTCCTCAAGCTGCGAGCACGGGGAAGCAGGGTATATTGGCCTGGCAGAGAGCCGCTGCGGCGCTCGGAGCTGTAGGTGTGTGCAGCCATGGTCTCTTCACTCTCTCTCAGTTTTTCACAGCACCCCTGCAGGCTCCGTGCCCTGTGCGGTGGGCAGAGGAAGGTCTCAACGTGTTGACACATCCCATCCTGCGTGGGCTGGAGCAAGGAGCCGAGGGAGCTCTCTGGAGGGGTGTTCTGCCAGACCGACGCTGCATTCCAGGCAGCTCCAGGAATGACTCACCTACGGGGAAATAATCTCCCCCCTCAGTTTAACACCGCGTGAGAAGGGTGCTTAAGAAGCAAGAGGGAGGGTGATCTCTTCGCTGAACATAAACATCCTGATGGCCCTCCCAGAGCCTCCCTCAGCCTTCCCTTCCAGGTGTCATTACCGAAGTGTAACCCTAACGACCGCTTACACCAGAGTGTAACTCTAATGACTGCTTTATAACAAGAAGAAGTAATCTGGACCCCCTGAGCAATGTAATGTGGGAGCAAAAAAGAAGTAGAATTATTGGTGTCAAAGGGAAAGACTGGGCCCCAGTGACAGTTATAGAAGATTAACAGGATCTGATGGGAATTCCCCTTAATCAGAAGGGCAGGAGCTGTACAGCGGGGGATCTAGAACACACAGAGGAATTAAAACAGTGAAACTCCAGTTTCTCAGGGATCTGGCATATTTAAAGAGGAACTCTAAAACTGAAATAAAGCAAGTAATGGTATATGTCAGTCCCTCCAGAAGTCTTCACATTTTCCGTCGCTCTCTTGGAATTCAGCTTAATAGGCTCCAAACATAGACTGTTTTAACAGCCAGTATTCTGACATCTCTTGGTGTTATCTAGAAAATGTCAGCAGCTCAAATGCAGAATAGAAATGTGTCTCTAGCTTTCTTTCAAGCAATTTATATTTTCTCCTTTGACACTGAGTAGCTGTAGGGATGATGTCTTAATTCCAGAAGTAGTTGCAATTAAGTGCAATGTGATAAGAAAAAAGACATCCAAGTTCTAAATAGGTCTCAGAATAAGTTTTTGGATATGTAAATTTAGAAACATAAATTTAAATTTAAACTACAGGGGAAAAAATGAAGAGTATTCAGTCTGCTTAGAATTTTTTTTTTTTTATTACAGACTCACAAGTCTAAAATTCCAGTCAGACAGAACCACTATGAATCTTATGTAGGACCATCTTGGTCTTTAACTGAGAATAAAATAAGCATTCCTGAGTCTCTATAAATATGACAAAAACACAAACTTTGTTACTGGGTAAATGCAAACAATGCTTCAGGATTTTTACATCTGCTACATCTTTGCTCATCAAATCTGTCTACCATTTTGTTCTTCTTTGGGTTTTCTGACATAGTTCTTTGCTGGTTTTACTGCTTTCTTTAACCTCACTGTAGTTCCTTTATATTGTCTTGGCTCGACATGGACCTGGCCTTCTGGGCCATCTCTTCGACAGTCGCAAGCCTTGCACCCCTTCAGTTACTTTAGGATGAGAAATTTCAGGTGCACTTTGCAAAACCTCTGGTTCACACCTCTAATTTTCTTTCTGACTTTAGTGCATTGCTACAATCTTAAACTCAGGATGAATAAGACCAAAATTTGATTTTCCTATTCATGAAGTTCTGCCTTCTTTCTTTCTGTCTATGTCTTCAGAGACGAGTGATTTTTGACTTAGTCCTTCCACGTCATCCTTCAATTATTGCATTTCCATATCTAAAATACTTGTCCAGGAACTTTTTGTCATTGATATTTTCTTACTTACTGCTTTTCATTTTTGCAGTCTTAGGTTCCTGAAGTTCATGTATAATGTAGCTATTCTGACTTATCCCTGATCACAACACACTGCTCTTGAAGTGTATTCCATGTCAAAATTTCTCACCTCCACTTTCAGGGCCTTTTGTTTTTTAGCTTCACCCTATCTGTTTACACTAACAAGATATTCTCCTGTAGAATGGTCACAGCCTATCCTGTCCTTTTTAGGTTTGGGGAAAATCCAGAAATTCATAGAAGTACTAATACTCTCCTCTGCCTAGTATTAAAAAAATTGCTGTCCTTGGTTAGCTAGATGGTAATTTCCCTTTGCTTTTCTTTTCACTTTGCTTGCTTTCACATTCCTGCCATTTTCTTCATTAACTCTTTGCCACAAATCAGTAACAGTAATAACAGCAACAAAACCTGCCACTGAAGAAACCTCCAAATCCTGAACCAGTTACAGCCTCATCAAACAGCAGGTTATCCTCTAAATCATATCACAGATGCCTCTGCATCTGTGTTTCTACCATACAGCCCCAAATCATATGACTGCCTCTGCATCTGTGTTTCTACCATACAGCCCCAAATCTGAAAGAAACTGCCATCACAGAGTGGTAGCACCGGCTGCTACCATAATATAGATCCATTAGTGACAAATAACATTATTCTGCCTAGCCCTGACCTTAAACAAAGAGAGTTGGTGCTTGAATTTTAATTTCATTTAGACACATTAAAGAAAAAGATATCAGAAATGCAGAAAATTTAGGTCCAGATTTAAACATCCACATAATCTGAATATTGGGCACAATATTAAAAGCCTTTGCTACCAAGAAATCAAAAACATCCAAACCCAAATCCCTAAAAATCCTCCCCCTGAATGCCTGACTTTTTTTTTTCCTGATCCTACCAAGGTTTAAGGGCATTCATTCTTTCACTGCTTTTATTGTGTGGATTACAAAAACGTAATTGGTGATTAAATATCATGCTGCTGTTGCCTTGAGTCAAAAAGATATGCAAAAGGTGCAGCAGAATATGTGATAAAGCACATTTTGGAATGGAAACTAATGATTTCCCTAGCACTAGTCTAACACAGAGGGCATCCTGGATTCAAATTAATGGAGTATAAGCAACTGCTTATCAAATTAGGTTCTGGAAAGACAGTGCAAAGCTAAAACTTTAATTCCTTGCAAGCAGCTGCTAGGAATCTCTTATAACTCCAAGATGAATAGAAATGAGGGAATATTTGATTTTTCTGCTCAGTAAATGTTTACCTGTTCTACCATTTGTGCCAGTATATTATAGCTTTTACATTCAAAGACTTTGAAAGTAATTGCCAATGAATAATAAGCTGGCATTGTTATATATCCATCAGAGTCATGAATTGGCTTAGTAATATAAAAATTTGGCCAGAGGAGAGAGACTCCATTACAAGCATCCTAATTGGAGAGATCCAGAATAGCTTTTACTATTTGTCTTCCTGTTTAGAATTATTGTCTTGTACTGTGGGTGCATGCGTGCGTGTAGAAGGCTTGGCAGTGATAAAATCTTGGAAGGCTTTTAATCAGCTCAAGGAGCTTAACTTAATATGAGAAAATGTATCAAAGCAAATGATAAAGAGGATGGCCTGTCTATCAGGGAACAGCTGAAAAACGGAAGGACAGACTGTGACACCCGTCAGACAGCAAATGTGGGGACTAAAAAATGCCAAAGTAGGGGCTAGGAAAGCCCATCAACTATCAGCTCACAAAAGGTAACAAACAGCTGAGTATCCCTCTACGTTGTGTGTCCTGCCCACCATGCTTATGGACTTCAGGGAACGACAAAGCTGGATAGCAAGCCAGAATCCAACATCTGAGCTGCATTTATACACGACTAAAGGGAACCTTAGTGTTGAGGATATGACATGTGTAGCTTGAATTTATGATAGTTCATCTGTTATGTGACTGGTATCTTGAACGGAGTCCAACAGCTCTTCCGTCAGCTGCATCCATATGCTATGCATGTGTTCCCTGCTAAGCACATCTTTTAAATTTAGTCTTTGTGGGTGCGTGTTCTACACTTTCTCCGTGTTTGTGGCTCTTTCGTGTGCATTCCCTAGAAAAATACTCCTATTCATTTCAAAGGCTGTCGCGAGCTCTTCAAATGCTGTCAAGCCTTTCAGCCGTGACCTCGGCAAGATTTCCCAGCGCCCCCCAGCTCCGTTCCTCACCGTCTCACTGCAGGCACCTCCGCTCCTTCACTGGTGCTGTGAGTTGTGAACTCCTCGGGGGAGCCTTTAGTGCTTCCTTGTTCCTTTGTTCAGAGGTGAACTTACTGCTGGGGCTTGGGAGGATGCTTGCCCCCACCGAAAATTTGCATGCTCTTGGGCAGAATAATCTGGATATGGTGACAACCCTCCGCACAGTAGGATCATTTCTGGTGGATTTTAAGCCTCATCCATCAAGTCTTGATATTTATTGATACTTATTGATATTTAGCATTAAGAAGGAAGCCCCTGTAACATAAAGGGTAAGGGATGTAACATAACGGGATGAAGGGTGAGTGTGTGTTATCTTCAAAAGATGTAGCTGCCCTGAGTGGTTCTCTTCCAAGATTCCAAAGTGAACTAATTTTTCCCATAAGAAACTGTGAGTCAAGCAGAAATAGGTGTCAAACTACGCAGTAGCATAAAGACACACAAAAGAGATCATAGAAACCTTTTCTGTATAAGGCATATGCTCCCAAGTCTCCTTCCAGAAGAGACCATACTGTCCTACACATCAGCAAGTAACTTAATAAAATTATGAAAATTAGAAGGGAGAGAAAATAATACTTTTCTCACAACTAGCAAATGTGGAGGAGTACTCCTCTGACATTAAAGACTAGTGCAGTTCTTCAGACTTGAGTGGTAAGATTTATGAAAGAAACAAATATCCTTTCCCAGGAGAAGGTGAAAACAAAACAAACCAACAAAAAAATAAAACCACTCTAAACTTAATGAATCTGAATACAAAATTATATAATCACATAAAAATGTTTTTAGAAGAAAACCAAATAGAGAAGTGCCAGAAAGCATTTGCTATGCATTCAGAAATTAAAATGTGTGCTAACATCTGAAAATCAAAGAATGGTTAAACTTAAAAAGCAGACAGATTAAAAATCCTCTGTAGCTCACATGGTAATCTGTGCCAGAAACAAGTATGAAATTTAGATATATTCTGATTTTAATGACACACTATGTTTCCTCTTCCCACAGATAACCCTGCTGATGTTGTCTTGCAAGGAGGGAGGAATTAAAAAATAGCATCTATTCAAATATTTAGCACATGCCCACAGTAGAATTAATGTTCCCTAACTTCAACTGTCTGAAACTTGGAAATGGGATTCATCTGCCCAAATTTAGATTCCTACAGTGCACACGTCAACATTTGAGCTAGTCATACTGACTCCTTTATAGGCAATGAAGGGAAAGAGGGATTTCTGATGTGTAAGCACATCTCATCCTAAGAAATGTCTAAAAGAGATCCAGTGAATCACATTTAGAAATATCTTTTTTTTCTGTAAGAGGAGTCTAGACGTGATTATTATCATATAGGCTTTTAAGTTTATATGGTGGACCCTCCCTCTGTGTGTTTGATCTAAGTGGTCATTTTGGTTCCCCTTTAGTGTTAGCAGAGAACAACACTCAGTTTGAAATATCTTGATCATCTCTCTCAGCTACAAATACCTGCGATAACTGGTATGAACTGCTCTCCAAAGATATTTGCTGCTGGTGGATTGCTGAGAAGTGTGAACTGTGTGGAATTAAAATTATTTCAGCCATTCCTCATTCCCCCATGTCTATTTTTGTGGTTTTAAAATGTTCCTTCTGGACGAAGCTCAGCAGGACAGCGTCAGTAGAGGAAGGGAGGACTCCAAGCATGCATGAAATCTGAGTTTGCATTTTTTATTTATGTAGTTTTTTAAGCCACTGCCTTCCTTGAAATTTTTCTCCTCCTCTGTTACCAGTTTCAGCAGGGAAGGGCGTTTTTATGCTGGAGATGCCATGCTGTGCGCACAAGTCTTGGAGGTCCGTCCCAAAGAGAGCATCTGCTCCTCCTCTAATGTGAAACCACTGCTTACCTGCTAAGACACAGCTATGCTGAGGAGGAGAAGAGAAGGCAAGAACGAGGAAGGGAGGCATAGGAGCGAATTTGATATTAAGAGATAATATTAAGAGATGATTATTGAGAGATAATCCTTCGGTTCAGTTATTTCATCCCCTCTCTGACTTGTGCAGCGATTCCTAGCACGTGCAAGTGGTGGGCAGAGGGTTTTCCTGGTCACTGCACCGCCGTTCCCCGCTCAGTGCCACGTGAGGCTCCTGCAGAGCCTGGGCTTGGCTGGCTGATGTGGCTGCCCAGGCGAACGTGTGCGCACAGAGCACCGTCTCAGGAAGGTGAAGTGGCCCGAGCTGCACAGGGGCTCATATTTTACCCTTCTGTCTGATGGAAACACTCAGCAAAATATACCCTCTGTCTTTATTTTGCAACATCCCTCCAGAGAGCAATGTTCAGAATCCCACACCTCTTTTTCCTGTTTAAGCGTCCTTTAATTACCCGGTACACGCAAAATGGATCCTCATTAAATAGAATTTATCCTAGAACAGTCCTGATTAAGCAGTAGTAATTATTGTTCTCTGCCATTAGGCAAAGTCAGTCCCCCGGGGATGCGTGCTGCGAGCACGAAGGAGACGGAGGTGCCCGCGCTCCGCAGCAGCCGCTCTGCCTCGGTCTGAACGCAGGCGGCGGCGCCCGCCACGCGGCCGGGACGTGGGGAGCAGCCGGCCGCCCCGCTTCCCCGCGCCGCAGAGCTCGCTGCCTGCCGTCTGGGCAGCAGCTGCGCGGCAGCAGCAGCTGTGTGTCGCCACGGGGGCTCGCCGCGGGGAGGGCAGCGCTGCTTTAATTTCTCCGAGTCGTGCTGGGCCCCCGCTACCCGGCTAGCCCTGTTTGCAGCACACGCAGCGGCCTGTGCTCCTCTGGGGCCAAACTGTATCCCTGGGTTGCAGCAGAGCTTATGTGGGAGCGGGGTTACCAAGCATTTAGCTCACTGATATCCCGTGCCACTGTCATCCTGGGGGACAGTGATGTCTAGGGAACCTTCACAGCCAAATGTAGGGGCAGAGGGAAGCTCACCCTGTTGGAGAAGCCAGACAGGATCCTTTACTAGGTCTTATTTTGTGTAAGTTCTCTTTCAGGCGCCAAAGCAACTCCCCTCAGTCTTACCCCAAATCCTCCTACTGAAGGTCGTATTCTCAGTTGTGACAAATGCAAACTTGGGGCAGACAAGCAGGATCAGAGAAGAGAGTCCTGTATTAGCTGCAACATGATGTAGAGCAGAGCAGCAGAGGAGCCGCCTCGGGGTGCACAGGGGCTGTGGTACATGCCAGCCTGCCAATATCTCTCCATCTTGCCCTCCTCACCCTTTCTCCTGCTGCCGCATTGCCAGAACTCAGCCCATGGCTGGTCCTACTTGAAATGCTGTTCAGCTCAGGGCATATAAAGGGGGATCGTTCCATTAAAAGAGCTGTGCTTCAAGAGCCTGTAGTGCAGATCCTACCTAGGTCATCTTTAGTAGCCAATGGTGGATCTATATTGTTCATGAATTTGTCTGATCTGGTTTTGAGCCCATTAATGCTCTTGGTTTCCACTGTTTCCTGTGGCAAAGAGTTCCACACTGGCAAAGTGCTGGGTGGAAAAGCACAGGCTTGTGCAGGCATTAGATCCACTACCTCTTGCTGGAGGGGAAACTCCAGTCTGCTGTTATGAGAAACATGAATAATAACTCCCTGTTCACTGCCATCCATGCATCATGTCTGGTCTCCAGGCAAGATTCTTTCCACATCCAACTGCCTCTTTCCAAGTGCAAGCAAGCTCTATTGGATCCCAGGGCATTGCTCTTTCTTTGGCAGTCTTTGCTACCTCTGTGGGCTGCTATCCGCAGATCTAAAAGTTAGACCACTAAACATGGTTTGCAGCAGAGCTCAAACTGTGCTGTTACCCCGTGTCTCTGCCCACTCCATATGTATGTCTTTGTTAGTGCAGTTTCTGTGTCTTCAGAAAGAGCATCTTCTTTTCCTGGTCCCCTTCATTTCCTGAGCAGTCTGCCTTGGTGTCCTTCCTGGCTTTTGAAATTCAGCATCCGTAGGCTACAAAGCCGGATGCTTGCTTGTTCTGCTACTTTACTTGCAGGACACCTAATAATAGCACTTACCTGGAACATTTAGTTCTCCAAGAACTGCACAAACCCTGATCACTGTGTTATGCTCCTGAAGAAGTTGAATATTTGTCATAGATTTGCCAGAAGGGCTAGGAAGGCTGGTAGCTCCCCCTTCTGCTCTGCCCCACAGCCCCCACCACCCCTGTCGTGCATTCCCATTTTGGGATTCACACATGTGCCCAGTTCCTTCTCCTTTGGGACTGTGGCACTGTTTATGATACCCGTCTAAAAGCCCCCATGATCTGACCCTGCATCTAACCCTAACTACGGTACCCAGACCCATGACACCGACAGCAGTTGTTATTATCAATGGATCACAGCATATATTCCCAGTATCGTTGAGTTTAGACCCAAAACACAGCTGTGATGCTCAAAATGTTATTAAGATTTATTTTAAGTAAAATGAAATATAGATGGCTAGGTAGTAACTGTGCAGGGTCAGAGACAAGGGCAAGATTGACTTAAGACCTCCAGTGGATTTCCAAAATGGTGCATGTCCTTCTGGGGCAGGGTGCAGCCATACCAAATCACCCAGCAGATATTGTCCTGCCTGGGATCAGGACTCACACGGGACGTCACAGTGAGGCACATGCCTTATGCGGGGTATTTGCACACAAGCAGATTCTATCTGCCCCATCACTCCCTGGATCATCCTGCCTTGCATCTCAGCCCTAGCAGGTGGAATTCATGCAATTTGGAAGCAGGCTGAGCTGTGAAAAATAAATAAAACCGTACTGCCTGTCAGCAATGTTTCCTGCTATTCCCGGAAGGTAGGTACCAACACTACATAATGCTGCTGGCATTAATAATTCTAGCATTCTCCTCTGTTCCATCAGTGCTTTGAGTCTTGCTAAATCTCACATGCAAAAGAGCTGAATGTGATGGACTGTGTTGCATTTGCCCAGAATTCTCAATATTCAGCTGAAAATAAACTAGAGCCCTGATGCCAGATCCTCAGTGCTGATGACTTTACTTCCATCTTGAGCAGAAAGAAAAGCAAAAAAAGGAAAAAACAAAAAACAAACGAACAAAAAAACCCCACAGATTTCTCTTTTTCTGCTGGAAGTTAGTCACATAATCCTGTAATCAGTAGAGTGCTGGTCTATCATTTGCAAATCAGAATAGATGTCAGGAGAGAAAATATAAAAAAACTGAACATTCATTGCTCATCCACCGTAATCACCATAAATATACCCTAGCATCTGAAAGCAAAAGTAGCAGGCTGGTCTTATTTGCAAGTCTCTTTCGCATTATTTCCTTAAACCTGGCTGATGTCTCCCAACAGTTTGACTAGCTACCAGACTACTTACCTGTGGGTAGATCTAACTCTTCCCTCCCTGTCAAACATCCAAACCATTTGTTTTGCTGCAATCAGTCAGATTTTGAATCTTTGTGTCCAAAGCCAGCTAAGAAATATGTCTAACCACCTCAGGCTCCATACCATCTCAGACTGGCTTCCCTGGTTCCGTACAGCTGTTTCATATTCTCCAGCCTCTTTACCATTTAACTAACTTTTCAAAATCTTACTGATAAAATGCATTTTCTAGACCTTCACCTTAACTACCCCCTTCTCTTACCGCCTTTCTGCTGGCCCAAGGATACAGGAAAGGATTGCCTTCCCTCACTTCATTGGTCACCAGTGAGAACTTCCCCTAGGTTTAATCTCCTTCATTGCTACCTGCCACAGATGAAAGAAAAATAAATGAAAGAAATGGAAATCTAGAAAATTTCTCTGTATTAGCTTGTCTGTTCTGCCTTCTTTTTAGAGATAACAGAGAATTAGATTATAGAGTAGCTGAAAAGGACCATGACTGCCTCCAGATCTTAGTCTGCACAGAACATATAGGTCCAGCTAACAAAACATGGAGAAGACCCTAAGCTTGAAACAGCAATTCCAGGCACCAGAGGAAGTTTCAGAGGGTCAGAATGCTGTCTGTTGGGTGTTTCATAAATATCAGGCTGCATCGTGACCTTGAATGTGCAACCATGTCCCCACTGGTGCCAAAGGACTAGAGGACAAGGGGTAAAACTTGCTGGTGATTAGAATAAGAAGACAAACATGCCGCAACTGATCTTCAGCTCCCAGCTCAGCTCTTCAGTGTGAGCAGGTCCTGAGGAGCTGGCATGGTCTGGGAGCAGGCTCAGCACCCTGATCCAAACAGCAAGACTGTGATATGCCCAGAGAAAATCAGCCCAGCAACTCTGGATGGAAAACCCCTTGTGGAGAAAGGCAAGAGAAGAGATGTGAAAACAGGTAGGCAACCGGTATAGGACCCACTGTCATCAACTTTTTTGGTGCATGCTTGCCCTTTTGCATCGCTGGCTGAGCTGGGAATCCGTAATTTGGTCTCTTACACCTAGTAGAAAAAGTAGTCAACTCATATTCAGGCCTCATGTAACGAAGAGCTGGTGCTCCGATACAAGCATGGCCATTTCTGGCCTGCCTCTCTTTGTCTTCTCATTCTCTGCCTCTACTCACACCCGTCCTGTTAAAATGAAATTGCTAATGCTGGCAAGCTCGGGGTTATCACTATTAGCGTTCCATTAACAAGGGCAGCAAATTTCACACCTCTGAGAGCCGTTGTTCCAGGCTGCCAGGAGCCGCAGGGCGCCTGCACAGCATCAGTTATACTCTGCTCACGTTAGAGGGTTAATATGTAATCAGGAAAGCTGAAAGGTCTCTCTTTTTAATGACAGCTTAGATCCTGCTGCAAAAGACAGAGGTATATACTGTTCCCTGACATGAGTAAATATGGGTAGTAACCGCCTAGTGAAGCTGAGACAATCTGTAGCTTTCATGCCTGTTTGCATGTCAGAATTAACAGAACGAGAAAAAAGAAAATTATATCTTGTCCTAGTGGCATGTTTTAATTCTGCAGACTGTCTTGACATCTCCAGCCACAGCTGATACAAGGTAAGAATATAGTTTTTTTCCACAGTGAAGAAGAGGCCAATTTATTAAGACACATAAACCTTAGTACAATGAGCCAACTGGCTAGGATTTTGACATCTCTGTATGAGAGAGACAGGAGATTTTAGGGAGTGATCTTCTCTCAGCTTTATTTATTCTCTGTCTGTCCCAGCTCCTTGTGCTTTGGACTGAGTTGCTCAGAAGTTGCTCAGAATTTTACTCGGTCCTGTCTTAATGGTAATTGGCATCAGCCTAGTGCAATTGCGAAATTCAGCAATTCAGAGTGCAAATATTTTCCACAAGAGAAAGGGAAAGATCCATGCTCTTGCGGAAGGCCCTAGTAAGAGCTCATCCGCCCGTACCAACCTCAGAGAGAAAATCAGCTGGATCAGCCTCAAGGACACTCTGTGGGGAGCAGGCAGCCTCACTTGCATGAAGGAGGAGGAGCTCGCCTTGTTAAAGGCAGCAAAACAAAGGGTCTGACTGCTGCCTATAAACATATTGGGGGTAGACACCAGGGAAGGAAAACAGCTGCTATGCTGAAGGACAGCACTCACACAAGAACAAAAGGCGATGCACAGGCCGTGAATACACTTGTGAATATGATTATAGGACATGGTGCCTAGAATTGCAAAGGACTTGACTTGGTGACTAGGACACCCCGTTGGTTTTGGGTTCTGCACTGAATCCCATGGCGTCTGTGCCTGATTAATTTTTCTGCTATTAGCATTATGCTCCTTGCCAGCTAGTCATCTTTAATTCCTCATTGTATAACATCCCTGGGTATTTGTCATAGGAAAGATGTACTTAGAGCAAGAGCACCCAAACCCCATTACCCCTGCCCACATCGTAGGTCATGCAGAACACGGAAAAAGCTGTTGCTGATGTTGGTGAGAAACAGACAAGGAGAGGAAAGAGTAGGGACTGCCCAAATCACACCTCGTGGGAAAGGTTACAAGGATGCTAAAAGCTGGGGCAGCTGTTGAATCTTGTCTGCCTCCAGAACCTGAGGTGAAACCCAGAAATTCTCAGGTGTGGATGCATGCGCAAAGCTTTTAGACTTATGCCCACTGTGATCAGTGATAATATTTTTTAATATTGTGCTAGGCAGGTTGGGTACCATTTCTGGCCCTGCTGAGGAAGGAGGCTCAGATCGCAACTTCCTCACTTGCTGCATCCCAAAGACTGGGCTTTGCTGTTGGCTACTTCATTAGAGACAATCCTGCAATTCCCCCCAGCACTCTGTGTCTATGAGGGAGAGTCAATTTTATGCTGTCAAGGCTCTAGAGAGGCAGTATGCTACGTACTATGGTTCTGGACTCATTTTCTGGACAGAAAATCCTCCATCAGTGACAGATCATTTTTAGTTATTTTGAGAAGAAAAGAATGTGCTTTTTCATGTGGGTTTCTTTGGGCTCCAGAAACTATAAACGTCTTCATTTTTAAGTGTCAGCCTTGACACGCATAGTTGATTTAGACCTCAGTGATAAATATATCTGCTCTGCTATGTATCATTTTTTGGAGGTTATAATTGAATTAAAATTGTGTACTATGTGGGCAGGCTGTGATAGGTAATTAAGTTTATTGATTATGCCACAGCTCAGTTTGTCAGATGTACAGCGCATCCTGCACTATAATTACTAATATATATATACTGGACAGAGCTAGTCTCAGATGGTACAAACTGGCGTAAGGCCATTTCTTCAGCAACAGCTTTCACCAGTTCAGGACTTCGTGTTTCTGCTGAAGCTCTGTAAGAGGCTCATGGGCAAAACAGAAGAACCTTCTCATGCTTAGAAATGTTGTAAAATTACACATTCGTCTATCTCAGTAACTAGGTGGACTGAATGGTCTCTAAATCTCTAAACCCATGGTGATTTATAGGTTCACATTGAAGCTATACTGAATATTCACTTTCCAGTCAGAAACAGAAATTGCCTTTCACCAAGGATCACACTGAACATTACAAGATTTTTATTCCAAGTCTTAAACTCAGAGCAGACTGGTTAAACTGAAAATCAGGAAAAATGAAACATTTGCACAGCATTTTTCTCTCAGACAGCACAAATGCCAGATTCTGCCCAAACCAGCCACAGGGTCGACTCCAAGTTGTGGTGATGGCTCTTAGCACGCCACCAGCTTTGCTGCTATGCTGGTTTTGGTCCAGCTAACAAACCATAGAGAAGATCCTTGAACCAGCAGTTCCAGGCACCAGATGAAGTTTCAGAGGGTCAAAATGCTGCCTGATGAATATTTCATAAATATCAGGCTGCATCCTGACCTTGAGTGTGCAACCGTGTCCCCACTGTAAACAAGCACTCCAGCACCCAGAGATCCTCTCTTTTTTATGTTGTTTGTTTGTTTGTTTTGTTCTTTTTTGTAACGTGGAAATAAAAGTTGTTTGTAAAGCTGTGAAGATAAGATCCTTGGTGTGCAGGCGTAGAGAACCTACAGCCAGAGAAGTCTGATAGATCCACGTGACACCACTGACTTTGAACACATTGTGTTCCTTTATTGCAGGTCTGATTCACCCATGTCTCCTCTTGAAAAGAGAGTGATTCTTAATTTTCAGGAGCACACAGTGGCACCGAAGCCTGTAGCATGGTAAGCACACGAAGGCTTTAATCCAGCAAATCACAGAAGTCGCTGATTAATGTTGAGCATATGGGAGTTCTGCTGAAGTCGGTGTAACCACTCATATTTTTTAAAGTCAAGCTCTACTAGATGAGGTCTTTTGAGTTCAACCTTAGAGGGATTGAGAAGCTTTTGGAAATCAGACGCTGCGCATCAAATTTTAATTGGGAAAACAGATCTGCCTCCCATATAACTCCTCTGAATTTCAGGAAATAGAAAGCAAGAAGAAATTTTATCTCCTGGAGAATGGAATATATATTGCCTCCAAGTCTTTACCTTGAAGTTGAGGGATATTTCCTAGTCCAGAGACTGAAAAATACCATGAGAAATGGGTCTGAAAATGTTATTTCTGAAATGTAATAATCCAGATTCAAGGAGAAGAAAGCAATAAACCTGTTTTCAATTATACTAAAGTTTTTTTTTTCTTCCTTTTGGTCTTTTCCTCTCTATCCAAATCCTTAAGTCTGTTTATTGCTTTCTGCTTGTGATTGAAATGCTCCATTGCTGGGCAGCTGCTTCTGCTGGACTCTGACTGCTGTTAAACACTTCAAGTTTTAAAATATGAGCAAGAGAATGTGCCATGAGGGAAGGAAGGAGGTGCTGTGGCAGGAAAGGCAAGGGGTCAGCCTCAAAGCTGAGGTTCTCTCTCCTATATATGAGGCTAAAGATGTATCTTTATTTGTACAGATAATAAATGCCTTTTAAACCTCTGCTAAACTCCAAAGTGTTCACGGTCTATGTTCAAAGCACTTTGGGAAAATAAATGATAATTTGCAATTTCATGCTACCTCATGTATTTGTAGACAAATTCGTTACAGTGTACCGCTTTTTAGAAATGGAAGCTGCATCTCTGACCTTTTGCAGCTTTGCATGCTACTGCTACTGTGCAGCAGCGTGAGCCAGCTAGTATCTAACATTCTCCGAAGGGCTGAGATGTCCCAAGTTGATCTATTGCATTTCCAGAATATCAGGACTCACAAGATATTTTCTGCAGCTGTGGCCCTAACAGGGCTTGGATGATACTCTTTGTAGTTGGTCCTTTTCCTCCAATAATGAGCAATTGAGACAACAATAATGTAAGCTGCCGTTAGCAGATGTCGGATTGACAGTCTCCCAAAACGAGCTCTTGATGACTTTACATATCTCAGTAGTGGAACTGGGAAATTCTTCTCCAGTCCCTATAGGAAAGTCCACTAGAAACAGCACATTACTGTGAGAGTCTCATCAAACAGCTTCTCCAACACTGTACCTTCTAGAGGTGGGATTTTCTCCTCACCTCCAATGCGGAAATACAGAGTGGAGGTGACCAGTCCTCTTGGCCCTAGGAGCAATTTTTCCCCACTGTATCCAAGAGCTCTAAGCGACACACCGTATAGCCATAAAGTCCGATCTCCAGCAGTGACTGCTGCCGGGAGGGCAAAAGTGGGGATCCCTGGAGGTTTCCTTCCCCCTGGGGCAATGGAGGTTCAGCCTTTCTGAAGACAGTGGGGATGGAGAGCCAGCCCTCGGTTTTAGTGGAAGAGTGCGAGGGAAAAATCTTGGTTCTGTGAAGCCGGGATGAGCTGGAAACACCTGCGCTACCTGCTTGAGATCCCCGCACGTGCAAGGGCAGGAGGGCAAGAAGGAGCTTCAGGACAGGACAGGTGCCTCTTTTTGCTTTCCAGTCTCGGACTAGGGCTGATGAAAGATGACCAAGGACCACTCTAAGGTGTGTATTACAAGTGCCTGTTACACATGTCTAGGATACTCTACCAGCCTCTNCCTGCGCTATCTGCTTGAGATCCCCTGAGCACGTGCAAGGGCAGGAGGGCAAGAAGGAGCTTCAGGACAGGACAGGTGCCTCTTTTTGCTTTCCAGTCTCGGACTAGGGCTGATGAAAGATGACCAAGGACCACTCTAAGGTGTGTATTACAAGTGCCTGTTACACATGTCTAGGATACTCTACCAGCCTCTTGCAGCTGTGTAGTTCAGGGACTTCCTATATTTATATTTTCATTGCCCTCAGTATACTTATTTTTTTTTTAATTTCTAGTCATGCTTTGACTCAGCCTGTAAGCCAAGGGAATATACAGAAACCTGGTAGCAATTATTGATACAGCTGCTGAAAAAAAAAAAAAAGGCATTTTATTCCTCAAGGAAGTCTTCAAAATTCCTCTCCCTGCCCATCTTTTAAGTTCTGGATCTAAGAGAGAGGCAGGTGGGTCCAGAGGGGGTTGCATCAGGCAAAGGCGGCTCCAGCAGAGCCACGGAATAGAAACATACACATTTAACTCTGTACCAGGATGCACAGACATGATCACTCCTCCTCTGCAGCCCATATGTACCCTTCCATAGCCTACAAATTGGAATAATCTCAGTTCCGTGAAACATGTGCATCTGTGGCTGAGCACGTCGTAACAGGTCGCTGAACAACTACAGCCTGAAATGCTGCAAAACTGTAGTTCTCCCTAAAGGCTTTTACGGAGTAATTTATGGTGCCAAAGTAAATCTACCTTTATAAATAGTAAGAAGTATATAACCATTTTTTTAAAAATATGGGCTAGACCTGAGAAGCTTCATTGAAGTTCATAGAGCCCTGTGAAACTGCTACTGAGAAACTTCTCCAGTGTGTATGCTTTTTGATGCAGGGAATATGTCATTTGTCTGCTTTGTTGTCTTTTGGAAATACTAGAGTTTGGGAAGCTTTGATGCATCCTGCTTCTGCAAGACTGTTTTTCAGTCCCTTTTCATCCCTTTTTTTTTTTCTCCTATTTTTCATCCTTTCCTGCTCGTAGGGAGGGCAATTTGCTCTGGGCTAGCTCCTACTTTCTATACTGCTCCTACTTTCTATACTGATGCTACTCTGAGGGAACCTCACAAGGTTACAGGAGGAGTATGTGCTCAGTGAAGCTTCAGGAAGTCTGCTATTTCCATTTCCCTGACGAGTGCCTGTGTCTGCTAAGTCCACTCAGCCGAGTTTATGGGCTGGGCCTGTCTGTGGAAGGGAAAGGGATCTTAGAAGAGAAAGAGAGCCTTTCTCATCAGTCTGTTTTTGCAATGAGAGAGAGGATGTTCCTGGAGTGTACTGCACTTCTGTGTAGGGTGATGAGGCTTTCAAAGTGGTTAAATGGAGCTGTGTCACGGAGCGAGAGAGGAGGGACAGACCAGCAGTGATCCGGTCGCAGAGGCAGGGTAACAGGGCCTCTCCTCTCCACTGCACAGGTGGGATCCCAGGTTTCTTGGAGATGGAGACCACCATTCCTCCATCTTCTCCTTAGCCATGCAACCTTCCTGTCTTTAACCTTCCTTTCAGGATAAACATCAGATTAAATTGCTGGTGAAATGACAGAAAGTGAAAAAGAATGGACCTGTTTGTCTTGATCTTGGCTCTTCAGTATCCTTCAAGCCAGCTTGTTCATTTTTTTTGCTTCTTTTTGTCTTTCCTTCTTTCTCTTGCTCTAAGAGGTTTTGGAGATACAGGCATACTTCTGAGATGCTTGACAGCCATGTGTTGGGGAAAAGAGAGAGCTGACTATATAAAACACGAAGACCGACCACTCTTCCAGGGCTCATGCAGTGTTGTGAAAACCCATGCCAAGCATTAAAAGCAAGCACTGCCCTTGGAGTTCAGATGGATATTGGAAAGCTCCAGCATGATGATGGTCACCTCAGCAGAGGTGGCATCACATTAAAGTCCCTATAGAAAGTATCTGTGTGGATCATACCAGAGGTTTATATTACCTGTTCATGAAGGGAAAAAATCTGCTATGGAAATGCAGTTTTCAATTTACTGATAAAGCTGTGGCTGAGTGCTTGGGCAGTCAAATTTTGTCTCCTATTGTCAGGGACAGATCTGCAAGTTCTTGAACGTTGTCTGACAGGAAATGGTCTCTGAGTTCTGGTCAGGACTTTTACAGATAGGAAAAATGACTTTGTTTTCAACTGCTTATCAGTCTATTTGAGCCATCACCAGGAAGTCAATCCTATTTAAAAACTAGTCACTTACTACAGAAACTACAGTTTTCAATTATTTTGTAATAGACCATATTTCCAGAATGCAACTGCCACAAACTGATTTTTCTAGAAGAAGCATAGGCTCAGTTCCTCAATTCTTTCTGCAGGTTTTTATGCAATTAATTTAAATGAATTTCTTGGAGAAAAATAACATCTGCTACCATTTCATGCAACTTGATCTATTTCTCTCTCTTAAAGGGGCACTTTGTGCCCTTTATATTTACAGATAATAGTGTTAATATGGAAATCAAATTAAGCTTGGAGTAAGGCATAAATCTATTTTAGGAAGGTAAAAGGGTCAGTGAATGTATTTTAAAGGTTTTTTGACGTAGTAATACCATTGAGCACACTTACAATAAAGAGTTACAGGTTCTTTTATCTAACTTCTTGTGCTTTAACAGCACCTTTAATAAAGAATTGAAAGAGAAATACATAAACAGAGCCCTGAGAGATGACTGCTTTTTAAAGTTTTGCATAAAGAACAGTGAGGTGCTTGCTGAACTATAGAAAATGTAAGCCTTAAACTAAAACAAACAAACAGCTTGTTAACATAACAAACCTAACAGCTTTAATACCTTGTCATTGGAACAACAAAGCAAGAACAAGTCAAACCTCCAGGTATACCAGCTCCTGCAAATAGAGACAAAATATTTTTCTCACACATTGGTTAGCTGGCTCGCTAGAAAACACACACAGAAGCAGCCCCAAAGGGAAATGATAATTCCCCAGTGAGATGCTTCACGGAAGACAGAGCCGGCTACCTGAAAGCTGGGAAAGAAGCTGGTGTCATGCTTGTGTGAGCCTTCACCATAGCCTGGGGCATCAAGAGCTGTCTGATTTCCTGAGCAGTCCCTGGGGTGCTGTCAGGAGCTGTTGCTAACACATCTCTTTTGCCCTCACAGGGACTGCCACGTGCCAAACATCCAGCCTCTATGCACCAGCACTGTGGCCTGTCCTGCCATCTTCTACCTTCAGCTCAGAGACCTGAAGACTTGGCTTTGGTCACCTTTGGCCTGGGCCATCAGACCATCCTGTTTGCCCTGTAGCTCTCCATCCCCTCTCTACGTTAGCCATGCATTCATCCTTCTCAACATACTGCTTGGATGTGCCCGACTCTAACGATCTTCTCCTAAGTTCTGATAAATCCCTAACTCCTGTTAAAACCCTATCACCAGCCTGCATGCATCTCACGCCTAATCTTCTGCAGCCAAGTCTGTATTGTGTTATTTTTAAAATCTTTCCTACCTAGTGTCTCATAAAGGATTAAAAAAAATGCATTTGCAAAATACTGTTTTCCAGAAGTGGAAAGGCATCCTTGGGGCACCTTTCTCCTTTTCCTCCTCCAGGCTGGAAGGAGGAAACAAATAATTGCCTATTCATGAGCCAGCATCAGTTTTCCAGGGAATGCAACATTCTGAAAGAGAGCACACAGAGAATAGTGGTGATTAGGAAAATACTAGCTCTGATAATTCAAGCTCCTGGAATGAACACATGCATAAAAAGTTAAATCTCTCTTTTTATAATCTACCATTGAAATGCTTCTCATTTTCTCTCTTGCCATGCTCATATCTGGCTTACAGATAAAAGCAGTCAGCTGAAATATCATATCAGAAAAAAGGACCCTAGTGCTCTTCATCTACTGAAGGAGGTATGTTTCCTCCTAACACACAATGTTGACAGAGCAGGAGTAAAAATTGTCTTCACAGTTTTTCTGTTAGGAGTCCTGAAACCAGATTTAGCCATGATCTTTCATTAAAGTTAACACGGATGTCCTTGATCACGCAGGATGCTGTTTGCTCCTCTTTCTACAGGACAGGCACAGCTCTGCGTTTTAAATGCCACAGTCATCCTGCCAGCCCCCACAGGACAGAGGAGACTGAAAGTAGTTACAATTTGCAGAAAGGGATATTTAGTGTCAGGAATACTTCAGACCCGTAGGAAACAACATCCCTGCACCGTGCTTGGGGATACTGTGGAGTGGGGAATGAGGGATTTCTTTTCCACCCAAGTGTTTGAATTGAAGGTATGGAGCCCACCAGCAGCATTGTATTTGCATATGACGGTATGTGTCTCTCACTCCCTTTCGAGCTGCTCTAATGAATCCCTGGGAGCTCAGGAGAAGCTCTCAGGAGCAGCGGGACTGAGGACTCTCTCCTGCCCACTGTGTTCCTCTGTCAGAGAGGCAGCCTGTGGGAGCAGCCCATGACTGGATGGCTCCTTGCATGGCTGCAGCTGGCCCACTGGATGGCTCTTTACATGCTTGGATGCGTAGTCTGGACGTGCTTGGAGGCTCTCGCTCCCCATGTCTCCTGTGTGGCATCTTTGCAGCATGAAATGTAAGCAGCACAACCCTCAGCTTTCCAATGGTTAAGTCCCACTGGATCCCTTTGTCCACTCATGGAGATCTCCTGTCCCTATGGTCTCCCTTGGAGAATGGAAAACAGCTCTCCCAAGCTTGAACATAATTTTTAGTCATTACTTTGGTAACCTCTGCCCAGAATACATTTGTCTTGGGGCAGAAATGTGTGAGATGTTCTAGGCTGCCTTCCCAGTCCCTTTCTCCAGCAATGTGCATAGATTTAGATGTGTTCCTGCCAGTTTACAATGCCTGAAATGAACTGTTTGTAGATAGTCTTAAATCCTGCCTGTGCATTACTGTTTATGTTTGTTTATCCATTAAGCATCTACACTGTCTTTATGCCATATATTAGACCGCAGGGATATTTTAAGATCCAGACAATAAAGGTTAGTGCAGAGGTGATAAAGTGGTTTATTTCTTTCTGTTTCCTTCTCCAGTCATTGTCTGACCTGGTGTTTCCACCAAATGGAAAGGGAGGGAACCTGAAAGACAGATCTGGCTGTGTTACTGCCAGCAGCTGCCTTTTAAAGATATTCCAAATGAACTGGAAAAGAGAGGGAAAGTGTCTTTTAGCACCTTTCTATGTATCATGAGAGCCAAAAGCTTTATTTTGTTGTATTAGTTGGTGCTCATTTTTAATGAAAAATATCAGAAATGCTAAGCCTCATCTTCTTTGTTGTCCTGGAGGATTTTCCTCGAAAGGCAAGAGCTATCTGAGGAGCAAGACACTGTTAACAACAGAGATTGTCTGGCAGCTGGACCTTCATGCATTAACAAAATCAGAAATTACATCTATATACATACATATATCCCAAATCCAAATATTTTGAACAGCATTCATAAAAAATGCTTCCCATGAATTCATATGTCTCATGTTTTGGCATCTGTAATACCATGATCCTCACTTCAACATATCTTATCTCTCAGAGACAGAAAGGGATCGGTGTGGGGACATTGAACAGATATTTTCGAGAGCAGGACAACTGGGCGGTCAAAAACCTCATGAAATTCAACAAGGCCAAGTGCACGGTCCTGCACCTGGGGAGAAATAACCCCAGACACCAGTACAGGCTGGGGACCGACCTGCTGGAGAGCAGCTCTGCTGAGAAGGACCTGGGCGTCGTGGTGGACGACAGGTTGACCATGAGGCAGCAGTGTGCCCTCGTGGCCAAGAAGGCCAATGGCATCCTGGGGTGCATTAAGAGGAGCATCTCCAGCAGGTCGAGGGAGGTGATCTTACCCCTCTACTCAGCCCTGGTAAGGCCACATCTGGAGTACTGTGTCCAGTTCTGGGCCCCACAGTACAAGAGGGATGTGGAGCTGCTGGAGAGAGTCCAGCGCAGGGCCACGAGGATGATCAGGGGCCTGGAACATCTGCCCTATGAGGAGAGGCTGAGGGAGCTGGGCTTGTTCAGCCTGGAGAAGAGAAGGCTGAGAGGGGACCTGATCTGTGTCTATAAGTGCCTCAAGGGAGGCAATGAGGAGGATGGGGCTGGCCTCTTTTCACTGGTGGTCACTGACAGAACCAGAGGAAATGGCCACAAATTGAAGCATAAAAAGTTCCACAGGAACTTAAGGAAGAACTTCTTGACGGTGAGGGTGACAGAGCACTGGAACAGGCTGCCCAGAGAGGTTGTGGAGTCTCCTTCTCTGGAGATCTTCAAGACCCGCTTGGATGCTGTCCTGTGCCACGTGCTCTAGGTGGCCCTGCGTGTGCAGGGGGGGTTGGACTAGATGACCTCTAGAGGTCCCTTCCAACCTTAAGCATTCTATGATTCTATGATTCTATGATTCATGCGTGTGGTCCTTGTCTAGCCTCCTCATCATGTTGAAGGAGGCCCCAATATGAAATGTTCTGTGTCCAGTACCACACAGCACAAGGGGTAACTGGGCAGCAGCGTTCCTAGCGGATCACACTAACATACGTTCCCCATAGAGCTAGCTACAGGGTGGACAAGGCCTGCTCCTCTCAGGACTCAGGCCACCAGCAAGCACTACAGGGGAAAACAGGGAAATAAAGCACCTCAGAGTCTTTCCAGATTCCTTATTTGCTTATTATATGGAAGCACCATAAAGTGCAGTGGAGTCCTGCACTCCATCATTTGTGGGATTGTGAGGGTTTTACTAAGCAGGAAAGGCCAAGGCAAATCACTGGTATTTTAGCCCTCCTCTCTGCTAGCAACCGTAAAATGAAACCAGAAAGAAATATGAGTAAAATGCAGTGATGTGTCCTTATATCCCAAGTCATAATCTCTGATAGAAAACTTAAGCTATAAATTAGATTAGAAAATAAGCTCCATTGCTCTCTTACTGGTTGGGTTCTGCTGAGGACCTCGGTGTCAATAATCTGCTATGTTTCCAGCCACTTAGAAAACACAGTTGCAGACCAGAGCTAGTATTATGTTCAGATACCAAAACAAACCCTTTCTTGCCTCCTCATTTTAAATCCCATAACTAGGATAACCAGATATGAAGCCTAGGACACCGGAAAAACAACACTTACAAATGTAACAGAACAGCTCTTCCAGCATAACGGTGTTGTTATCAAATGTTGTGTGGGCATTTTAATTCCAGAAGAGCTGCTATGCCAGGAGTTATTCCAGAATAACTATTTTGGTAAATTGCCAATTGTAGGCAAGTCCTAAGCTTTTCAGTCACGACTGGAATGAATCATTCATTGCTTTAGGAGAATACAACAATCCTGCATACAGAGTGTCTGAATCTTTTTGGCTCAGAAAGCTACCCAGTGTAGAGTTGAATTATGAGCAATTGCTGCAAATTAAAGGTAAGCTCATCTTCACTTCATGAACTACGTCATGAGTAATTCTCATTTATGCAAACGGTTTCACTGAAGTCAAGTCAACTACTCAAAGACGTAAGTGATACCCAACACCTGAACCTTGTGAAATGGGCAGCAGTGGGTTAACGGCATCAGGGAGTGGAACCTCTGTGGGAGAGGAGACAGCAAGGTGAGTTATCTGCCCTTCTGGAGAGGACTAGGGATGTAGGACAAAGTACTCATTCCCCATGCTTGTGCCTACAGTGACAACTCTTTTAAGAACTAAAAATCCCTTTGCTGTGTGGATGCACCATTTGAAATGCAGGCTAAGGAAAAGAGGCACCAAACTTATCTGGACACCAGGAAGAGACAATCAGTGCTTGTGCTACACCAGACACCAAGGAGTTGGCTATTTCCACCCTGTCACACTTGAGAAAACACTCTGCTTTCTGAACATCATAGCCAGGGCTATCACTGCTGGCAGATTTTGCCCTGGTCTTCTGTAGCACATCAGAAAAATGAGCTATAAAAAATTATCACCCGTGTGATGATGCTGGCAATTGCTAGAGAGGTAATTGCTGCAGCGTTCATTCAGAGGAAGGATGGGCTGGCGACCACACGAGGCAGCATAAGCGGTGTCACCTCAGTCTGAGCCATGTCAGAGGCTTCGGGAGAGTCAGGGCACAGGATGGAGGCCATCTCCTGACCTCCCTGCTTCATCTGCTACTGACACAAGTGAGCTCCAGAGCACTAACAGCCAGGGTCTCAACTGAATTGCTTTGCAATTCCACATCCAAACGGCTTGTGGCACTCCATAATCAGCAGCAGGCTCACCTGGCAGGGCTCGAATCCGCTCTGCTGCAGGTGCTGAGCTCCAGGGTGAAGGTCTGGGCTCGGCTGCTTCAGGAGCTGCAGTGGGATGGAGAGGCCTGTGGTGACACCCAGGCCATAGCGGCCAGACGGCAAATCCAAACACATGTGACAGCACGTTCCTCCTGGGCTCTGCGCATGCTTAGCTACATGATGGCTTGAAGGTATTTTTCAGTTTGGTTTTAACTTCTTTCAGTGCTTTATTACACCCCAGAGGGCTGCGCTGCCATCCAGAGGGACCTGGACAGACTGGACAACTGGGCAGAGAGAAACCTCATGAAGTTCAACAAGGCCAAGTGCACGGTCCTGCACCTGGGGAGAAATAACCCCAGACACCAGTACAGGCTGGGACTGACATACTGGAGAGCAGCTCTGCCGAGGACCTGGGCATCATGGTGGACGACAGGTTGACCATGAGGCAGCAGTGTGCCCTCGTGGCCTCGTGCTCTGTGCCACGTGCTCTGGGTGTCCCTGCTGGAGCAGGGGGTTGGACTAGATGATCTGCAGAGGTCCCTTCCAACCTCAGCCGTTCTGTGATTCTGTGATATGTAAGTAGTATCTAGGGACTGATAACACCATTTGTTTACCCATTGGTATCAGCATTATCCAGTATCACTTTATACCTATAGTTTAACATCTCATCAACTTCTTTGGATCACCACCGATCAATCATTTTTGTTTCACTTTCCCTTGAGGATATGGATATATTCACTGCTTGAAGTGACTGCAGTCAATTATTCCTTCTATTCCGCATTGCCTCCTAGAGTTTTTACACTACATTTCATTTGCCATAACGTTGCCCAGTTATCTTGCTCTGTAAAGATCCCTTTGATGTCCCTTGCAATTCTGTCTAGTTTTGACATGCTGCAGTAATTGTATTTTAAAATGTAGTATTTTTTACGCTCCATCTACAGTATATCAGAACATGGTCAAGCCCGGATGTAATGGAGAACCTAGAAACGGAAAGAAACACCTGCAGTTCAGAGCTGAGTCCCCTTTTATAGGTGTTTCCAGGTTTCTTATTTCTGATTCATGTTATCAGTGTCTCATGTTATCAGTGCTGGGTCGTTCCTTAGTGGGTGTCCTTTCACATAACTTCGGATTTTTTTTCTGACAGCCATTTCTGCTTTTATCTCTTTGTTGTAATTAAATTGCTTGTCTTTTACAGAGTCTGATGGTTTAGTGTGCCCGGTTTTAGGGAAAAAAAAGAAGAAAAACATGCATTGCACCAAAGGATCCCACATAAGAGCCTAACTCAGAAAAGCTTCTGGACATCTTTTCACTTGTACAGCTCTGGTCTGTCCCAGTGATCCAGGGCAAACAAAGAGGAAACTGGGAATGAATCTTGTGCGACTCATTTTCACACTCCCCTCAGTCATGCTCTTTAAAGAAGTCTGGTGTTGAAGGATTAAAAAGAAAAAAAAGAACCAGAGGATGAAAGAAATTTGGAAGGAGAGACTGGGTCAAGGAAAAAAAAGCAAAATTACAGACAAAAGGACAGAGAGGATGGGAAATGGTTTTACAATAAATCAAAGAAAAAATTACAATCCCAACCTAATATTATTAGAATGCATGGTCTCTTTTGACACATTGTTCATTGAAAAGAGGGGAATCATGTTTAGATAGATACCAAAATAAATACAATCTTTCCATTCTTCCTTAATCTCAGATTGTCTTATTAAGAGCTCAGATTCACAAAGAAGAAAATCCTATTAAGCTACATGTAGCAGTGCTAGCAGTGCTGTTTGCTTTTAAAGATCTCTCTCTCCTACGCACTCCCAAATCACTTAAGAGGTTTTTATTAAATTTCAGAGTTAGATAGCTTTCCTTTGCAGGCAGCCCAGGAGTAGGAAATGCTGGCTAGTTAAGAGCAAGGGAAGGCAGGCAGGCAATATTGAATCAGGAAATAAAATGAAGAAACAAGAAAAACATGGTAGAGATTCCCCTCCTGAACCAGCTAACAATTTATTTCAAACTGACACAGGGCTCTATTCCATTGAGTGGTCTCGTTACAAGGCAGCAGCCTGCAACAGAGCAGAAGATGAGCAAAAACAAGCAGCACTGTAAGAAATTAGCAGACTTTAATCATCTGGCTATTTTCTATGACCCTGCTAAGAAGACCAAGACGTGAAAGAGGTCGTGTTGCTCCACTACTATGTATTTACAGAAGTGAGACATACACTTTTCCCTGCTGTTTGTACTGTGGCTATTTGGAATAAAACTGTTAATCGCTTTCTTTCTGGGGAACTCTTATCTTCCAGACCTCTAGGTAACTCCAGAGTAAGTCCATTTATCTCAGTGCCAACAATAGGTGAGCCCAGCAGAAAACTGAGCTCTTGCACCTATTTTCTGTGCAAGACATGAAGTCACCTGCCTCCCTTCCCACAGCGCCCACCCAGGAAACACTGCCCAGCACATCACACCCCACGGCGTATTGGAGCAATCTCTTCTTAATTTATGGACGGTCTCAATTAATTTGTTAGGCTATTTTCCTCATTAATGGCTTATTAATGCAGGCTCCAAGAGCAAATGGCAGCATATGGATTTCTCCCAGACATCACCTCACATAAAGGGAGGTTAAAGCGTGCCGATAATGTTGTCTGGGCTGCGCTCCAATCGCACCTAGGCGTTTTGCATAGCATCCTCATTTCCTTGCTGATTCCGGCGGCGCGGGGCTGGAAAACAAGTCCCGGAGGACCCAGCTCAAATGTATCTCATCATGTATGAGGAATTGCAGGGAGCCAGATGATGTAATATCGATCGTGTTAGCGAGAGAGGAGGGCAACGCCAGCCAAGGAAATTACGCCTGTGAATAGCAGATGAGGAGGAAATAATGAGAGAATTGGTGGAGTAAATGAAGACATAAAAGCATGTAATACAAAGAAGAAGCATTTGCTCTGGCCCCTGTGACCTGATGTGATATTAGTGTACAGTTTTAGTACTGTAATGATCATTAAGGCTCTAATCTCCATTACAAGGAGGACGAAGATTCCTCTCACTTGTACAGGACTATGCATTTCAGGCTGATATTAATAAAAGCTGGTTTCATATATCATTACAGCCCCCTGGTTTAATCATCTTGGAGCGTATTATATGTTCAAATGTTGCCATTTTGGTCAGAGCAGTGAGCCAGTCATCTTAACAGGTTGTTTTTTCCAGCATCTCAGTGAATCTCTTTCCGTGTACGTAAGAGCTGTCATCGTGGCCCGTTTCAGCAGACGAGGAGTGAGGCTGAGTGCTTCAACACGGACGTGTGATGCTTCGCGTTGATAGCGTTTTTCTCTCCCTTGGATAAATGATACTATTTCTTCAAAGGAGCAAGTCTAGGAGTGACTGCCTAACATGCAAATGTGTCAAGAATAAGGCTAGCCAGGAATTTTCCAGCAAAACAAACTTCTGTCAGAAAACTGAGAGCAGATAGGATGGGAATTGTGCTGGAGAAGCACCTGGGTCGTGACAGGGCTCTTTTGCTGCCGGCTCTGCTGAGGCCGCAGCCCCGAGGAGCCTGTGCTGCAAGGACGGCGTCCCCGGCTCCATCTGGAGCTCTCAGCTCCACCACGGGATGCCGGAAAGCCACAGCAGCTCCGGCACACACTGCGTCTCCCTGGGATTTGAGGCTGCTCACTTCATGGTTGGGGGCATCCTCAGGAGAAGGAAGCAGCTGCTCCTCTCTTCTGCCCCGGGAAAGAAAATAATAACAAAAAGGGAATGGTTTGACTTTTCCAAGTGATTCCTTTTCCCTTTGCTTCCCTTTTCCCTTCCTGCAGGTTTTCCTCTTTTGGGAAAATGACTTTTTTTTTTTTTTTCCCAAAATGTCACGGTTTCTTGCAGAATAGAAGTCTTCTGTTTCAAGCAGTTCTAAGCAGAGACACTCCAACCCAAGGCATCTGCAGCATGTTTAGTTTCCTTAGTTACATATCATATGCGACCAGTAGAAAGGGCAAGGGTCTGACACAGCTAATGCAGCTTTCTAAAGTATCTGAATCCTTGTTTGGCTTTTAGAGAAGAGCAGCGCATATGTCTGCACTCAGGAAGACAGCAACAAGAACACATCTGACCTTGCCTCTCTTGCACCCTCCTTATCATATCAGCAAGTTTCCAGTTTCTGGTCTTCATTGTTTGGAGAAAATGGTGCTACAACGAAGGGAAGGGGATGATTTACAGTGTATATTTACTTCACTAATTCAGGCTGTACACCCAAGATATGTGTGTACTTTTTTCAGACATTAGTAGGGGCTGCCTAACCTCTGTTTCCTTACGCTGAACAGTTGCCCTGATCTTCTTCTTCAGCTACAAAGTCCTCCCTTTCTAAGTCAACAAATTACTAGACAATAATCCAAGTGCAATGTGAAGTCTTTTTTCCTAGGATATAGCCTTTTCTTGAGGTTATTCCTCTCTATTTTTGGATGTTTAGGACTATGTTAATGAACACCAAGTTTCTTTTTCTGGAAAGTGAAGGTTGTGTGTTCCTTTCAAAGCCAAAGGCAGCAATAATACACAAATCCTTCTCACAGGCTGAAGGGTAAAACCACAACAGTTCTAGCTGAGCTCAAGTCAGATACCACCAGTGATCCTGGATGTCTTCTCTGAAGCTGCTACATTGCTTCTAGAGACTAAATTTCTTAGAGATATTCTGGTGTTCTATGTTCTTGAAAGTCTGTGAATCTGTGAAATGTGGACCTAATGATACAATGACACTTGCCTGGATCTGTAAAGAGCCTGAAAGTTTTGAACAAGCTTTATCTTTTCTGTGGCATGTGGACAGCAGTTCATTTGATGCTCTGGGCAAACAGACAGCAGCTGTGGTAGGTAACATAGCTGTTATAATGCATTTTTTTTGCGCTAGACCATGCGCTAGAAGGGGTAGTGGGGTGGCAGAGCAGAAAGCTGCCATTTTTGTTATTCTGGTAGCTACATTTGGGGTCAGGAGGGGGAAACTGTGAGCAGCTCAACTGGGAAAAGTCCTGGAGTGCCAGATGAGATAAGGTGTACGGCAGAGACCTGACTGGTGTCTGGCCGTGAAAGCAGAGACTGAGGCAGACGCCAGAGCGGGCAGATGTGTCGAAGCACAACTACCCCCTGCCTTCATCTTGGGTCCAAAGTGTTGTGAAGCACAACTGCCCCCGACCCCATCTCAGTCCCTCACTGACCACAAGTTACTGACAGTGCCCAGTGCTGACCAGGAGGAACTAGGCAATACAGGTTGTAACTGGACTCAGACCCTTTATCTATGTCTGCAGACAGAGTCAATAAGTCTTTGGAAACAGGGAGGCACTTGATGAAACAAATAAGAGAGAAAAACAAAGAGAAATAATTAAGTACACAGTATTTGTGTGGAGTACATCTTAAAAAGAGTTATTCAGGACAGATTGTACTGATGCTGGATTATAAAAAGGACTGGATAATTTTATAAGCAATATAATGCTATGTAGCATGTGAATATATCTCAGGCTTCAGAAAGCAAGGTACTCAACACAGCTTACAAAAATAAAATCTCCCACTTGTACCATATGATTATACAACTTACTGGATCAATTACAGTCCACATTTTTCTAATTTTTCATTTTCTCAAACCTGGGGTATCTCTACTGGAGGTTGACTATAAACTATTAATGGAGCAGTGGTCAGCATCCTAATGGAAAAGATCACATTTCGAAAAAACAACAGCATTGATTTGCTGTACGCACATCGATTTACCCTGTTTCCGAACAGGAGTGAGACTTGCTGTGACTGCGCTGCCTGTTCTCCTGTCCTTTGGCCTGTCCATTAGTCCTTCTCCTCAACCTTCTGGGCAGCCGCACGTGCAGAGAGGCAGCTCTGAGAGCCAAAAGGTTGCCGTGTCCTTCACAAAAGCCAAAGCATGGACTGAAGGGAGAGGCCACACTTGTCCCCTGGGAGGTAGCATCTTTCCCATGAGCTCACACTCCTGGTGCTGTTTGACCTTCCAGCCTGTCCTGACGGTGGCCGAGGAATCTTGGGAAGTGCATGGCATCAGGGAGGAAAGCTGAGGGTGAGTGGAGGTCCTGCAGCAGAAGCTAAGAAAAGATGGCGGAGAGATGCGTATACTGGGACCGGATTAGGAGACATGAACAAAAATGGATATTTGGAAGCAGCTAAATTTGGGATAGAGATTCACAAGAAATAAATCTCAGGAAAAGAGGAAGGAAGGAATGACAAACATAAAAGTACCTAATCATCCCCAAACAGATGAATTGTTATGAATTTGTCTCTCTCTGCTTGTCTGCAATGATTTCCAAGGGGTTCAAACAACTTTATCCCATTTTCTCTCATAACTCTACGGGAAGAGCAATACTTCTGCCCTACTGATGCTGGCCCCTTCTTTAAGGGCGGATATGAAACGCCGTTCACTTCAAACACTTAAAAAGAGAAAGATATGCATAAAAATGTTCAGGAAGAGAAACCTAGGGACGATACGACAAATAGCACAGAGCCAGTGCGACAACCTCTTTCAAGCCCCCTCTCAATGAGACTGTGCAATGGGCATGGCCAAGGAGAAGCAAAAACAGCCAAAACATCATCCCTTCTCCCAGGCACTGCTGCCTTCTGCAGATCCCTCTCCCAACCCCTGGAGCAGCCAGGAATGAAGGAAGACTCTGAGGAGTCACGAGCCTCTGCCACAGGTTTTAACAGCCCTTAGCCTCTGCTTTTACCACAGAGGTGCAGAGTGGCATGGAGATGTTCTTCTCCCACCGAGAAACGTGACCGCAGAGCACAGGGAGTCGGGCCCATGTGCCATGTGCGCCGATGTCCTGCGGCGAGAAGCCAGCGGGCGCATCCTGGGCTTTAGGGAGAGCTGTCTGGTGCGTTTTCAGGCTCGATCTGACACGCTGCAAGGTATCCAACAAGGAGTTACTGTTCACTGAAGCTGGCGCTGCTGTTGGAGCACTGGCAGCCGGGTGAGTTCGTTAGCAGCCGCAATTATCGCGTGAGCGTTGCTGTCTCTTGAGCGGCTGCAGAGGGCTTTGGCACAAGTGGCACCATTCGGATGTCTCTGCAGATAAACAGCGAATGCACTTGCACAGCTGCTGCAGAGACTCGGAGAGGTTGGACTGAGAAAGGCAGGCAGTTGTTTCCACATATTAATGATGAGTGGTGCAATCTGTCTCCATCACACACCTAAAGCTGTTTTTTTTTTTTTTTTTTTTTTTTTTGACCAGTTCTGATTGGGGCAGCAAATGTGGTTTTCTGTGGTTGTATTTAATTTGGGGATGTCCTATGGGTGCACTAAAACAGGATCCAGACCTCATGATCATTCATTTTCCTATAGTAGGTGGTGTTGAGAGCTCTCCATTATCACTGGGGCTGAGTAGCAGAAACAGAAAAAAAAAAAAGCAAAGCACTGTTTGTGCAAAGGGGTTTAATCTAAGGAACCAAAGGACACGGCAGCAGAAAATGCAGCCAGATAATAGTCAGTCATAAGTATATGTCAGAAGTCTGGTGCAAAGCGCTGTGAAGTCAACGAGTTTTTCTATGAAGTGTGGTGATTTTTTTGGATCAGATTCTGAGCGATTTGCCTGTTTTGTGCTTGGTTGTGGTCATTGTTTTGTTTGGTTTTTGGGTTTTTTTGTCCCTTTTTTATATATAAAGAATGAGTAAAGCCAGATCAGCTATAATGGATTGCTTCTCCCCTCTCTGCTTTCAGAGCCCAGGAAGAGAATCATTGAGCCATATTCTCTTGCTCCTCTGCAGAAAGCAAATGGCTATCCTTGGTTATCAATCACTGGGGTAAAAGCTAAGAAATGTTACCAAGGAAACGTTGTCAGGCCCACTGGCAGTCTCCTTTGTTTAGTAAGTTTACACATGAGCAGCATTTTATTGTTTTGAAATCCAGAAATGTTAATGTAAAATGAATATGTCTTCACCAGCCTTACCTGCTAGACATACACCCTGTTGTAACTAGCAGTCAGGGTACATAGCTCTACTTTGATCCATCAGGTAGTTTCAGCTAATTCATTAATCATCTTTGGATTCAGAATCTGAGCCATCCTACTGAATAAAAAAACCCAAAGTACATTTATCACTAGCTAAGACGTGTTATTTATCCAAGCAGGTAAACATTACAAATACTTGTTATCCGAGAGGAGAAAAAGGCACAAGAGAAGGAAAGGACTCCAGTGTGTCACATTTTGATCCAGTTGTGAAGCATGAATAATAGCACTGAGGATGCAGAAAGAGACAGAGCTGACTTTGATCTGCGAGATGCTTGTTCTCTGGGTGCATTTGGTACTCATGAAAGCAAGGGACAAATAGCATTGATTGCAGGCAGACCTCGTGAAACAGGTGCTATAGCTTCCATCACGCAGCACCTACCGTGCCCTCCAGTATGGATCAGAGCCGCCTCTGCTACTCCGGGGCTGTTTCCCTCCTGTCGCACCATCCCACCCACTGCTTGGCACTTCCCCAGAGGTGCTAAGTGCCCTCGGCTCCAAGTTTTGGCAGTGGAAGCTGAGGGCATCCCGAACTTTGTGGGAGGTGTTCATGCTGTGGCAAAACTTGCTACTTAAATAGGAGACTGTGGCATGTTTCGTGATACACACAAATAGAAAATCTGGTGTGACCCTCATCTCTTTTTAGAGCTGGAAATAAAACTTAGTCTTCAAAGGCAAAGAGATAATGCTCTGTAGCCGTGCAGAACTATAAATAAACACAGATGCTGTTCAGCTCAGATGAGCCATTGGGTATGCACACAAGGAGACCATTCAGAATGCAGAAGGGGAAGGTGGGCCCCTCTAATGCGGCCCCTCACATTTCCCACCTTTTCATCTAAACTGGTTCATATAGAACCATTTCTTGATCTTAAGAGAGCACCTTTTCTTCAAGAAAAAATCAGTATCTCCATTTCCTCTCCAAAATGGGAGTGGAGAGGTGCTCAAGGACACAGTCCCTTCCTTCTGTGAGATGTTTACTTTGGGCTTTCTTGCAAGAACTTGGGCCACTGTGTGTATGCTCTAGATGATTTTGTCAGATTTAATAACAGTAACAAGAATGAAAATCAGCCCCAGACTGGTACCCATTTGTACATGTCTGAGGATAAGGCTAGTGTGGAGCTGTATGGTTCAGCTCAGTTATCCTCACGCAGATATCTACTGCTCTTTGGGGTGCAATCAGGGCTCCCTTGTCGTTGCTTTAAGAGGACAGGGGACTGCCACATGCACACAGGTGCTTCAGGCACCGCAGGGGATGTGCCAGGCAGTAGGTGCTGCGGGGATAAATGAATCAAGCCCTGGCTCAAAACAGCCAGCAGAGCCTAGAGAGGCTCAGCAAACCCTACGGTGGATGCCCTGTGTGTTGTCAGCTCAGCCTTCATCCAGGCCCACTGCCCTCCTTGACTGGATCTTCACTGACCATAATGGGAGCTTAGGTGGGTGGACGCCTTCATGTAGGCACCTAAAGTTAGTACATCTCCCATCTGCCACTGACTCCTATGGAAGGGGCTCTCTTAACACAGTTTTCTAATGGTACTGAAGCAAAGCTGGCATCTGAGACCTCTTCAGGCAACACCCGGTAAGCAGGAGACCAGTGTTGATCTGGAACAGCAGCTGTGGGTGGAGTACAGGCTGCTAGTGTCTCAGTGGCAGTAGAGACCACTGGACTGAGCTGATTGTATCCAGCTCCATGTGGAACAGACAACACACTATGGAAATCTTACAGGCCACATTCCCTGTGGTGAACACAGGAGCAGGCCCAGCAAAATGAGGAAACAGGAGACACACACCAATCTAACCTAGGGTACAACCACCAAGTGCATGGCAAAGCTCCTGGAGAAGGGGACAAAGTGAAAAGCAAGACCACAGTGAAACAGAAGACCCCACTGGATTGTGAGCCAGCTATGCTTTCCCACAGACCTGATCTCAAGGTGCCCAGAACTCTCTCTGAGTGGGAACACAGCCTCTTGGAGAACCGGCTCCCTAAACAAAATACTGCAAAAGCATCTCGTAATTTTTTTTTTCCAACAAAACTTGTTTTTCTCACACAGGTGCATCTAAGCATTATAAACTCAGTCTCGGAAAGAAAGGGCACAGTCAATGCCATAATTATGGTGAAATAAAGAGATTAAAATTGACTAATGTACTCAGGCAGCAGCATCAAGTCACACATCTATCTAGTTTCATTGGTACTTTCTTGGGCAGTGCAGGGATGGGGGAAGTGGGCAGTTCTACTCATTAAGTGTAATATTCCCTGCCTCGTGTCATTCTTTTTGCTTATTTTCTTCTTTTGTCTTTAAGGACAGAATGTCCTGGACTACATGATCTCATGTGAATAACAAAACTGGGGAGGGGAGAAATCTATTATCCTGGAAGGAATAAAGGAAAAAGCAAGAAGTAATGATCTTTTCTTCTCCTGCTGACTAAACATCATACAGCATGATCATCTCTGGAGCCACAGGCGGGTTTAAAGGAAGGAATCAATCAGAAACGGTATTCAGCTAAACAGTGACACTACAGTACTGGAGTAGCCCTCCAAAATCAAACATCCCACTGTTAGCCTGTGAGAAATCAGGATTTCACTATGACACTTGACGCTGCAGTCACTGCTGCTCTAGGGATGCTGTGCCTAGGCTTTCATTAGACTTCATTTGTGAGCCTCCTGCTGTCTGCTGGAATCAGCTGGTGTTTTGGGTGCAGGTCAGAGGAGAGAGTTTACATCTGTGTGGAACACTGAAACCTTTACAGATAAAGATACATGTAGATGTCTCTGGATTCAGCGACCAGGCTTAACTTTCTCCTTTCTTACTTGATTGCCACTCATTAGACTAAATCAGTCTTGATGCTTTCTAATCTTGATCAAGATGAAGTGACTTTCCACCAAAACCACAGATGTCTTCATCAGAACCTGCAACAGAGAGGAGACTGCTGAGGGCATTAACTTAAGACACAGTCCAGCTTCCACTGTGCCTCTGCAGTGGGTGAAAATCGCTTTAACTTTATCATTTGCCTCAGTTTCCCAAATGCAGGATGGGAAAAATAGAAAGATACCTTGTTGTCTCTGAAGGAAGGGGTCTACAGTGCAAATGTCCTATTACCCTCTTTCCTAGGGATGAGAAATTTTGCCTTTTTGTCAGGACTGTTACTCTTCCATCAGAGTTTGCACATTGGATCACTACCTATTAGAAGGTAGGAGATCTCATGAGATCTCCCAGTAATCTGCTCCCTTTCTAGACCTCGTATTTACAAACCATGCATGGCATCAAGCAATATGGTGAAGCATACTGCTTCACCAAGCCTCTTGAAAGCCATCACACACTGTCCTTGCAAGGAGATCAAAGCAGATTCCCCAGGGCCAATTGCAAAGGACCATTCACCTCCCCTTCCCTTCTTTTCTCCAGGCTGGTTTAAAACCAATTCCTTCTGTGAAGAGATGCACTTCCTTGCTCTGATTACTCCCTTTTCTCTTTCTCAGTGCTCCTGAATACCCTTCTTGCCTGCGCACTGGCCGCGTGCATGGGACTGCCACAGCCTGCTAGCAACTTCTTGCCTGGTAGGTGAGTGATAAATGACTGGTAGCTGAGAGCAGATATGCCTGATGATTTCACCTCATCTAAAGGAGGGAAGATGGAGGACTGAGCGTCGCTAACACAATACCACATACAGCCCCTATTTTGGCTGGTACCTCCATTTTCTTATCTTTTGTCACTTATGAGAGTATTTTTGATATTGGAATGAGAGTATTATGATATTTGAATGCCATGAAAGTGTGTCAGGGCATAATGAAAAATATCACAGTTCTCAGGGATGCTAAGCATCATTCACAGCAATGCTTGTCTGAATTAACTGAAAACAGTATCAGTGCTGTTTTCACCTTCCCTGACCCAACCCCAGTATCTTATGAGGGAAACACCCTCAAAGCGGGCTCCTTGTTCGTTTGTGTTGACAGTTGGTGAGAAGAGATAAAAACAAGTCTCAAGACGCTAGCCGCATCTAGGTAGTCTCTCCTATTCTCTGTTGCTATAGGGCTTTACCTGCCAGGGAATGAGTAACTCCTGGAAGTGGCTCTCCATTCCGGTAAACAGAAGCCCAGCTCAATGAGGTTGCAAGAGCTTGCTCTGCTTCAGGGAGAATTGCAGGCACTCAGCAAATCTCAGATAGAAATATTACCAATATTTTCTTAATCACATTAAACAATCAAGGGGAAATGAGCCTGTGAAATGCCGCAAGGGTTATAGACCAGACAGGGACAAAGCAAACTGCAGGGGAAAATATGTGGAGCCCAGAGGGTGCTGACATAAAGTATATCAGGCTCCCAACTTGGGCCCAAGTCTGCCTCCCGGCTGTATCCAGCTTGAGCAGCCAACTGTTCTTGAGCCAACTGTCGTCATCCCTCCACAGAAAAGCAAACCATTTGGGAAAGGATATGCCCCTAGGAGAGGAAAACTTTGAAAAACAGAGTGGAGCAGGTTGGTGCCCAAATCTGTAGCCCTCCCACCCATCCAGTGCATTGGCAGAGCCCACCGCACCTCGAAGGACATAAGGGACCTCACTGCTGAAGGCTCTTGAAAGCCATCACACACTGTCCTTGCAAGGAGATCAAAGCAGATTCCCCAGGGCCAATTGCAAAGGACCATTCACAGCTCACAGCTGAAGGCTGTGACCTCACAGCTAGATAATCAGGAGAAACTCCTATCTGTAGGCAACAAAAGAAATGATTTGGGCCAGCTATTTGCCAAAGGATCTTGCAGCTGGCATGGCCCTCGTGGTGCACTGCTTGTGCCCTAGGTGGCAAAGGCGAGGCTCTACTGGGATTTTTCATTATCTGATTGTTTTTACAGCTTCTGAACTTTATTCCTCAATACTTGATCATTTGGACTTTTATTTGTTAAAGTAGGCCTGACATATAACCACTTCCCTAATATATGTCATGTTGGTTTCACCCGTTCTTGCCCTGGTCCGAAGAGAGGCCACATCATTATCTGCATTTCTGCCTTGTTTTTTTCCATAAATCCTGGGCTTTTATGTATTTAAGTGTCCATACGCCACCCAGTGGCTCATGAAACCTTGGCTTACTAGTCTCTCCAGTGGCAGAAACCCACATTGACACTGAGAACTTCCCTGGTCTGATGGAAAAAGGCCAGCCTGGAGCAAGCCCTCTCCAAAGACAAGTAGAAAGTGGAGGCTTTTTAAGCTCTTTAGAGGTTTTGGCTCAGCTGCCCCACTCGCATAATCACTCACTCACTAGCCACATATTTAATTTCAGGATGCCATATTGCACTACCAAGTTAGTACAAGTTCACCCTGAGCCCTGCACACATGTTTTCCAGGCACTTGCGAATGTTTTCTGACAACTCCTCTGGGCACAGGGTCAAATTTCTCAACCAGTCTTGGTGATTCTGCGGGTCAAAGCCTTGAGAGCTCTTCCCCACCCACTTGTACTCATGGGTCTTTCAGCCAAGCATAAAAATACACTGTGACGTGGGCCCTGGCCCTTCCTTGGTCTCCCAGTCTATGTGGACTCCACACCGCTGCTCCTGGGCAGAGTAGCGGAGGAAGCTGAAGGGAGATACCAGCAGACGCTGTAGCGGCTCCAGCATCTCTGACACCCTGTCTCATCCTTCTTTCCAACAGAAATCCCCCCATTTCTTATCGCCAGTACCCCGTATTGAGGCCAGAACCCAGAGACTTGAATTCAGCTTGGTCTGAACTGTCATTCCTGCCTTTCTGTTGATTTTGATCCTCGATTATTTCCCTATGAAACTAAGTCATGTGCTAATTACCTACCCCTTTAAGAGCCAACAGCAACTACAAAGAGCTCTCCGAGAAGATTTATATACCGTGCAGTCCTACCCTACCATGCATTTCCCATCTGACTCACTGCTGCTTGCATTCACTAGACCCTGCTTACTTCACGTTTTAAGAGCACGCTCTTTAATTCGACATGAAGCTATTGAACATTACACATTCATCTCACTCATTCTGCCTTTCCCTGAGGGTATGTTCTTCACCATTTGTTGCCATAATGCTCGAGGGCAAGAAGCCATTTTTCTTATTTAGCCTCTGTGCTATTATTTTTGCCTTGCTGCTTGCTGTTGGATGCCAGAGATTAGATGCCTCTTTGGGCAGAGTGGGCACAACGAACTATGTTTGCAAAGCAAACTTCACTTGGTCACCCGAAGTGAAGCAGCATCGGTGCCTTGATTGGGAAGGAAAACTATGACCCTCAGTGGTAGGGACTGCTCTGAACAGGCACAGGGTCCCTGCTCTTGGCTCGTGCAGCAGAAGGGTCCCTGAGGTTTCAGAAAGCAAAAACAGGGGGGTTCAGTGGTGCCTCAGTTGCTGAAACCAAGCCTCACTCTACTTGACCCTACAAGCCAGGCCACGCAGGAGCACAAGCTCAGCTTGTATCATCCGAAACAGGGTGACATCGCTGCTCCATAACACTTGACCAGCAGTGACCCCTAGATTAGACACAGGCGAGTGCCCCACACTCCCGTGGGGATTACACCGGCAGGGAATACTTCCACGCTTCCTCTGTGCCTGGCCTCACTGCAGGACGGGTTTTGTTCCTGCAATGCCAGCGTCTCTCACCCTGTTCTCCCCAGCTGAAGTGCAAAGCAGACAAAATGACTGCTTGCATCTATGCGGAGCCATGTGGGAGGACTTCATTTTAAATCCAGACCAATTTTGTCCAAAGTCCACCTTTCTGCATAGGTACCACATTCCCTCCTCCAGCATTTGCATATTACCATGTCTATTTGCAAATGTCAGGCATCAATAAAAGCCTATTACAGGCTCCATCCATCCCTGCCTATAATTAAATGTATTGACTGATAAACTGAGTATAGTTATACCTCTCCATCTGGTCTTAGCAGAAGACCACTGACATTTTGTGCATATACCCTCATTTTCTTCAATCCCTTTTCAGAGCAGGATTTGCATCATAGCTTTTTAATGATCTAATAGTTAAAATAGTCCCCTATAATTATGCTAGAATAATCCAGCATTATTTCAGCTTAATTATAGGGGGATATCTTAACTATACATCATTTGCAGTTCTCAGTCACTCTAATGCACAGATGTCTGAAGAAATGACAAAAAACACTAGCAAGTTATAAAACGTCTAGAGTGGTGCTCTTTGCGTCTGTGGAAAATGATCACATCTATTTTTCCTACCTCTGCTACACAGTCTCCCTGCTCGGATTATTTCCTGACAACCAGGAGATAATATTGAAAGCAATGGAAATAAAATACTTCGCTATGCCTTGTCGTCGTGCCCGAATATTGTTGACTCTTTCATTTCATATCTCCTTGATCCTCTCATAAATCTTAGTATCAATGTATTATAGTTAATTTCTCTGAGCCTTTAGCGGGTCAGGAAGCAAACGAATTCATAAGCCTACTGTGTTCACAGCTGTGCCTACACTCGGGGGCTGCCTTTAACTTTGTTCTGGGTTTTGCTTATCTGCATTTAATGGCCTGGAACGATTGCTCTGGGAGTGCAGCACATTTCTATTCACGATTAACCTCCTTCTTGAGACTCCTACACCCAAACAAGGCCGCGTTGCTTGACACAGCAACTCACCATCCTGAGTGCACACGTCTACATTGCACCATAGGTCTCTAGGTAGGACGGGAGTTTTCCCACTTTGAGGTCTGAGTGGGCTATGAGAAAACATTTACGGACTTACCAGGAAGCAGCTATTGTCTGGGAAGCTGTAACTGCCATTGGTATCCCCCACAGACTTAGCACTGTGCTGTGGGGTGCCCTACTCATGTTCTTGTGATGTTTTTATCAATAACTGAGCTGCAACCTCTGCGTTGGAGCCTGCATATTTGGGAATTTAGACCCAAGAGTAAGCAGCTATTTCTGCAGGAACTTGCCCCACAGTCTTTTCATTATCCTAGTAGTGCTTCATTCACCAGCACTGATCAGGGAAACAGAAAAGTGTAGTCGATTTTGAGTGGTCACTGGAGAATGAAGGCTGCTGCCTGACAGCTTTGTAAGGAACAGGCTCCCAAGTGAGAGCCCTCTCTGGTCCCATCCTCACAAGCAGCTCACTGCTCCTGGCTCCTGAGAACAATGGCTAGAAAGCATGGGGATTACATGGGTGCTGCCTGAGGAACCTGCACGATGGGGTGACAACTGCAGATACGGAGCCAGAAAGGGCAGCAAATCTGGATCCTGGAGCTCCAGGCTGGCTTTCTGCAATGAAAACAGAAACTTCTGCCCTACAACCACTGTGGACATCAGCAGCCCTTCCTCCACTCATTCTGAGTAGACAGCTGACTCTCTGCTTCTTTCATGGCCTTGGACCAGATGCTCACACAGACAACAATACCTTTTCCACCGCTCTTTGAGTAGAGGTAGAATGAGGATAAAATGGAGAACAATGTGCATCCCCAAGAATACACTTTCAAGCTCATAAATTTATATACTCTGGAGAAGGGTAGATTCACAGGAAAGTTCCTGTGGGTTAGAGGAATGCTGTAAAGGGAAAGTTCAGAGATTTGCTCAGTAAACATCATTTTTCATGTTGTCCTGCATAACAGAACTAATTGCAAGGCAAAACCTTCCTCCTTGGTTGAGGTGAACTAAAAAGGATGGTGGGAAGGCTGATGGAAGAGAGCAGCAACTACACACGTACAAATGCAGGCACTGGACATCAGTGGGGAGAAGACAGAAGGAAGGGTAGTAAGGATGGACTGTGCTTTATGTGTGTGTCTCTGGTGGGAATGTAGAGGGACAAGAGGCAGGCTGTAAGCACATGTGAACCTCTGCAGGCTGTTACTGCTGTGATAAATGGGTTGTAATTCGCAAGATAAACAAAGTGATAAGGATATGTTAAGATGGCACCAGGTTGTAATTTGCAAGTGACAAGGATATGTTAAGTTGGCGCCAGGTTGTAATTTACAAGTGATAAGGATGCTAAGCTTCTAACAGCTATTGCAGAAACAAAGAACAAGGCCAAACTGCAAAGAGTTATTCGCAGAGTCCTGAGAAAGGTGACAAGGTCAGCGATGAAGAAGAACAGCCCCCCATCAAGAAGAACACCAGGAGATCTCAGAGATTCCCCCCAGCAACAAGGAGGGAGCATGCGTAGAAACACTGTAACACGTCAGAACTGGAATTCAAACTGGGAGGAGACTTTTGGGGAACAGTAAATAAAAGGTGCTCTCATGGACTATAACGCGCGCGCCGTTGGTGGAGCAGAGACTCCCCGGCCGCCCAGCGCTGCTTGCTTGCTATTTACAATAAAGCATACTGGCAAATCAATTGGCTCAGAGGATTTGTCCGTTTATAACAATTTGGTGACCCCGACGTGATTAGACCGACTCTGGTGAACCAACCTAACCTTGGGAAGGCGCCCCATCCTCGGATGGTCCCGGAGTTGAGGTTTGGGCCCTGGCTCAGTCTAACCTCACGAACCAAAATTATAGTAAGTAGCAAGCAAGGAACTATTGAGATCTCCAACCAAGGACTGCAGTAATAAGGTTCCCGTAATTTTTGTGCAC
>VWPW01019711.1:242966-301176 GCA_013389825.1 Crypturellus undulatus
GAGAGGAGGGAAGGGAAGAGAAGAGAAGAGAAGAGAAGAGAAGAGAAGAGAAGAGAAGAGAAGAGAAGAGAAGAGAAGAGAAGAGAAGAGGAGAACCCTGGTTTGACTAGTGATTACAAGAGCATACATTTCTAGTGAAACCAAGAGGTACTCCTCCATCTCATGCAACATTAACTCTATTGGCACAAGCTGCTGTAAACCTGCTATAGTGACCAAAATATGAACATGGACTTATTAAAACGTTAAGCAGCAAAACCCACAAGCAATCAGAAGTGTAATTACCGGGAGAAAAAGTGCAAGTCTTTCCTGAAAGCCAATTACTTTTCCTTCAGCACCTAGTCTCCTTGGAATTATGCACTCTGTACCAAAAGTATGTGACCATTGCACTCAGAGAGAATATAGAGAAGTGGCAAGTTGTAAGCAAAATTGGACAAAACATGAACATAAACAACAGACTATGAAGGCAGGCAGGCATATTTTTATGAGCAGCTATTGGAGGCAGCATGGACAGGATATGAAAGAGTCTGAAGACGACAATACCTCAAGGAAACAGTGCCATGACATTTCTTCAGGCTCCCAAAGTCATTTAAAAGGTTAAGTTGAATTTCTTTCATCAGATATTATACTAAGTGGAATCTTTACAAGTAAAATCACATCACTCTATGACTGACCTTTCTTCTGATAAGGATTTAAAAATATAATTTAAGCAGTCAGAAGGCATTGTATTTATGAAAGAAAAATTAGCTTTTAACAGGCCAGAGTCACCAGCAAGTCTGCTTTTCAAGATGCAAATTCAGAAAAATACATAAACATAGTTTTTATTTCCAGAAAAAATGTTTATTTTCTAAAGGAGAATAAAAACAACTAAAATACAATCTATTTATACTCGTACTCTCACAAATTTCTTAGTTTCTTTCAACACTAGAAGAAGATATATATCAACGATCCAGTTCCTCATAAGAACTAATTTTCCAAGACAAAAGAGTTCTGAGTTTCTAAAAGCATGCCCCAAGAAATCCTGACCCACCAAACTGTTTTGTTTTGTGTCTTTCTAAGTCAAAAATATCTGCATCAAATTTTATCAAATACACTCTCTGTGAGAGGTCCTCTGAGTCAAGTTTCAGCTCAGAAGAGATTGTTTTTTCTGTGAAGAGAGTAAAGAAGCTAGTGAAAACAGAGCATAGTAGTGGCCCTGTCTCCTAAAGTTTAGGAATAATATTTCCTACAGGCACTACTGTGATGCTCTTTATTGAGAGAATCAGAGGACACCCTGGTAACCATGAGAACAAAGCTCAGAGGATTTGTGTGGGAATTTGAGGTGAGCATCCTTAACATGAAATATACATTATCCATGAAGTCAGGTCATTATGCATTACATCTCTGAAGGCTCTTCATGAAAATTCATGGCCACTTCGGAGCAAGCTGGATTTTAGGACAGAGTTGCCACACCATAGCAATCTGAGAGGGAAGTTCGGTGACAGAAAAACAAAGCAATTGGTGTTGTGTTTCCTCGCTAACTGCGGTGGCACCAGGGGCGCATGGCGTGGAAACCTGCCCTCCATGTCGGTGCTGGGGAAGGAGCACGGTAGAAGTATGTCCGTGAGGCAGCCAACCACCCACCACTTACAACCTGCAGTCAAGTTTCTGAAGAGAATACTTCAAAGAGAGTTTCTGAGCTGTGCTTTCTGTTGCCTGAGGCAGCTCCGCTGACCCTTATTAATCCCAAAAAGGAGAAGATGTGGAATCAGTCAGATCTACACCATGGTAAAAGTCATCAACTTAAAAGTAATTAAATGCACGATCTTCCTCTACTCAGAAGAAACAAGTTAACGGAGGGAGCAATGATTTCTTCACCAGGTAGGGGTAACTGGTGGGAGAGGAGCATGGGATAGCAGCAGCACAACCCTGGAGTAGGGCCACAGATACTCTCTGGGGAAAGAGACTGAAAAATCTCTGCACCACAAGGAGTTGCTTGTATCTGCTCTCACAACAGGATTGAACTGGATGGAGAGAAGCCTGGAAAGGTGAAGATTCGTCATCATGAGGCCTAGGGAAGGGGACAATCAGGCACCCGGTGAAGATTCGTCATCATAAGGCCCAAGGAAGGGGACAGTCAGGCACCCACCTCCCTAGCCCTCCTAGTCACTACTCAGCTGCTGTTGTGCCATGGAAAGTTGGGACTGCAGTGAGATGGGCAGGAGGTGAAAAAGAAAAATGAGGCTACAACAAGTCTAGTTGAAAGGGGCACCTTGGAGTCTGATTGGACCTCCCACACTCAGATATACTCTTTACAACTCTTTGAGATGTACAGAGCCTTGTCTTTAAAACATAGATCTGTGTTAGGTGCTACACGCCTTGTTCTCCTTCCCTTGGATACAGGATTTCTTGTCCAGACCAACTAAGGTCACTAAAGCTAACTATGCAAAGCTTGGATGAGACTAAGTTTCAAACAAGCAGGCACTTTGTTTGTACATGTTTTGTAGAAATTACTATGGCAAGAGAACGCTCAAATTCAACATTAAAGCTCTCAGAAGCAACTAACGCCAAAAATTGTAGTTAATGAACCAGCACCCACTGAATTTAACACATCTTTCAGGGAAATGAGGAAAACCAACTTATTGCTCTAATAATATGCTTGCATTTCTTGGGCTTCTTTTATTCATTTACAAATATGCAGTGAGACCCTATGTCTCAGCTAGGGGCAACAGAATAAAATATAGGCTAAAATTTGGACCCCTTTTGGGTCTGATTTATCCCACTTGACATTAGCTATTTAAAAGTTAGACTCACAGTCTAGTCAGTGAAGGCACTTCCAATTATCCTATGTCAAAACAGATGAAATAACTTGCTTTCCAAAAGGTGACCATCTCTCCTTGACTGGTGAGGAGGATGGAGGACTAGACATTTACCAAGGAAGAAGCACTGGCTGTTTTTGTAGTTACACTTACATGAGAGGAATGTAGAAGTAAGTGCCCTTGAATTGTTGACAAGGTTGTTATTCTTGAATTTATTGTTCAAAGCACTCCAGTTCAGCAAAGTGTGCAGGACTTGGAGATCTATTCAAGAAAACAAGCTAAATAGTCTCAGTCAGGGTTAAAACATTTCTCATTAAATAACCTTGGTACTTTCAAGTTGCAGCAACCTTATGCAAGAGGTCTCTGCTCTCTAAAAGCACACAGCTAAATGAGAGAGAGAAGAGATGTGAGCAACTGGTAAATATTCTCGCCATCTCATTTAACCAAGATAGCAAGATTTGCTCTGGGCAGAAATGAAATCAATTTTCTGATGATAAAATGTTTGAATTAAATTTCTATTAAATATTTCACCAATGTCTGATTTCCACTGAGATTTTAATTTAGTGTTGCAAAAACTTATGAGCAAAAATAATATTCTTTCAAACTACAAGCAAGGTGTTTTGATTTGGAAAAGCTGTTACAGTGTTGTACACAGCCTGGTTCCTCCTGTTCCCACCCTTCCATATCACCATAGATCCCAGCCAGGATACCTCCCCAGTGACATCCTGCAGCCAGGCAGGGTCCCATGATGGCCCTCGTGCAAACAAGACCATCCATCCCAGGAGATGTGGTCACATAACAGGCTCCCAAAGTGTGACACGTCATCTACATTACTCATGAGGTAGTATATCTGACTTGAAGTATTTCAAGTCTTGGTCAAAAGTGCAAACATTTTCAGAAGATCAGTTTTCAATACCCCCATTCACTTTCTTTGAAAAATGGCATAGGAAAATACCGATTTTCTAGAAAGGTCTAATTTGTACGCAGGACAGATCTCATTTTGATAATAAATGTGAGAGCAGAAACTTGGCACCACCTTTCACTGGATCCAATCTACAAAGTACTTTCCAGCTCCAGTTTCAATTAATGTTAGTAGGACCTGCAAGTACATAACACTAACATGATTCAGGTTCCCTCAGGCTGACAAGTTACCAGATCTAGTTAACTGAACAGTTAACTATGTATGGAGTTCTGGGAGGAATGAGGAAAGCTGGAGGATCATCCATTTCTAGGAGAGTTCAATTTAAAAAAAAAGTCTCCAGCACCACCTGTCAGCAGAGCACCATGTTGGCCTACCGATTTCATCCTTACTTTGGTGTAGTTATAAAGCAGTTTCTATTATGCAGCTTTGAGGGGATTATAAGGAAATTATACAGCTGAGTTCTAGGTAGGGATATGTTTCTAAAAATACCCCCTGCAAACCTTTTGTAGCAGCCCTAATATTGTGGTTAGCACAGGTCTATAAATAATCTCCCGTGAGGAACTAACATAGAAATTTTCTTTTTGACTACAGCTGGGAGAACAAACCAGTCATGAGTTTTATGACCTTTTTAGTTTTCTTTCTTCCAGGAACTTATGGTTTTTGCTCAGATAGGGAGACCTGCTCAGCATCAAAGCAAGAAATGTTTTTTTGGAAGAGAAAAGAGTTTCTTTAAAAAAAAATCAAAGTTGAAGATTCTGTGAAAGCTTAAAAGCAGTTTGAAGACAGAAGTAAAGATGCAGAGAAGTCCTATGCTCTTCAAAATGTTTGTCCTTGGTACTGGAGTACACCATTTACTTGGAAACAAAAACAAGTGGACATGGAGTTTTGAAAAGAAAGGGGAAAAATGAAAAAGGAACAGAGAGTACTTGTGTAGGGTGAAGACACACGTGATCTGTAGGTGGAATGTAAAACTAGGAAAAATTCCCCAGCTCCATTTTAGGATCTGCTACAAGATCAGTCATTTTTCAACCTGCATTCATGGTTTTTGGCAAGGGGACAGGACAGAGAAATGATTTGTGGGGTAGGGGTCTACTGGAGGGGGGTGGTTCTCACTGATGGGCAGCCAAGCAGAGCAATGTGCTTCCAGTCCCAGTGGGTTTCCAATATCAGGGGATCTCATAGCATCAAAATGAGTAACCAGTTCTTCAAATCCCTCAACAGCTCTAGCTCGCATCATTTTTTTGTACCCTGAACACCTCCCAGAGCCCGAACTGACACTTGGATACACTGGCATATATCAAGATACTTATCTTTGGAGATTTGGTGGTTTCTAAAGAGTCACAGTTGTTAATTGCTGATGATGATCACAAGGGCTTAAGCACGTAGCTGCCATTTGTAAACACTTTGCCAGACATAGGAAAACCTCAGCCTCGATTCTCTAGGTAAATCTATTTGTATTTGAAGAGAATATGGCAGGCAAGTGTAAGAACAGTTGCCTCCAGGAGAAGGTGCATCTGAAATCTGTGGTCACAGCAAGTAACCAGCTCTTGCTTGCCAGCTCCTGGGTTTTCTCCAGACATGGCATATCCCTGCAGGAGCAACACAATATTACGGAGGTGAGATAGACACGATGTGCTGGGCCCACAGTGCCGAGGAGGCAGAAGCAGCAGGCCTGGAGGCAAACAGCAGAGCCAGGGAGCCAGTGGAAGGCATCTGAGCTCTTGTTTGGGGGGTCTATGGCCCTATGGCATGGAGGAGAGAGGGGCTGGGTTAGCTTTGCCAAGGCCTCTGCAAAGGCCTTGCAAGCCATGGGCCTTCCATGCTTGGAAAGTACGGTGGTGAGGCCAGTGACGACTGCGGGCTGAGGCGTGCATGGCCAGGATGTTGGCCAGGTAAAGCAGGCTCGCCAACAGCAGGATGAGTGCATGCATGAGTCTGCATGTATATCTCATGTGCTCAGACATAGTGCTGTTGTCATTCAGCCCACGCCATGACTAGCAGACCCTTTAAAAAGAAACCACACACGCACAAATATTTTATGTGCATGCCTTATACATAAGGATGGGCCAAGCGACTTGCCCACACAGTTCTGAAATGTACCCTTTTAATCCCTCTGGTGCCAAGGAAATGTTATTGACTACAAATGGTGACAAGGAGAATTGCACAATCCAGTCCATACGTATAAAAAACAGCAGGCTGAGCATAAATGCCTATTTGAAGGAATACAGATGAATCAGTACTGATATTAGAGTGATTAGCCAACTGCCTTAATTGATATGTACAAAACCATATGTGCTTATAAGCTTACAAATGCTAACTCACACTTATCACCATCTGCACAGAAAAGTCACAGTAAATTTCCTTTTCCTAAATGCAGGTTTGTCATTTTAAAAGAGATGGGCTAGGGAGGTAGCAAAGAGACGTGCCATGAAATGTCCATCACCACTGGCACATGAGTCTCTCTGAGACCAGATTTGTTTTAGTGACTATAACAGAGATTGGTTGCTGTCCAGGTCAGTGCAAAGACATGAGAGAAATTTAATAACCAGCTTGTCAAGCAGAAAAATAAAAGCAAGTTCTTGTGACAAATTATGAGGGAGGCCAGCTGTACACTGGCCCCTCTTCCTCCTGGTTTTCTCCTGACTCTTCCCTAGTATTACGTGGAACCTACAAGAGAAGGTCAAGAAAGAGCAATCCAGAAGTACCAAAGGGACTTAAAAGTCTACAGACGGATCACCAGCCACCAAAACTTCAGAGGGGAAGGCAGTCATAGCAAGAAAGGGACAGGCTTTTTTTTTCACAAAGTTCCTGTGAGAGCAAAAGCCTTCAGCCGTAGGCACAAGTCATGGTCAGCACAACCAGCCGGAGTTCATGGTCATCACTGTACTGCTGTAAAATGGTTCATGTCCACATTCCTCCATCAGATTCAGGTGGAATAAGAAGGATTTGTTTAAAGTCAAGCTAAGTGATCTGCAAGTAACCCAGAANAAAGAAGGATTTGTTTAAAGTCAAGTAAAGGGATAGCTAAGTGATCTGCAAGTAACCCAGAAAACCAAATATTTGTAGATGAATCCAGGGCTGAAGATGCATCCCAAAGATGCATCTGACTTACCTGTCAATACCTGTAGTGTTGACATTGCCATGTGAGTTTGCTTTTTCCTGGTTGCTGGAGAGCAGGTTCTTCTGAGCTATGAATCCTATGACCTATTTTAATTTTATTTTAGGCTGAGGTGAGTCACAGTGGAGGCCCCATCAGCTACGTCAGCCAGATCTCATCTGAGTACAGAGGGATCCCAAAGGGACTGTCACTGGGCATTTACTCTGTCCCACATAGGCTGCTTTCCCTGCTAGAATGCATTCTATTCTCTGAGGCAGTACAAGCAAACTTGGCAAAAGCAAGTCTTTTTGCTGTCACATCTTCACCTGCCTTGAGAGGGATTTGTCTATATGGTTATAACAGGAAAAGTTGTATGTGTTGGCAAAGTCCCATTTTCAAAAGTAATGGGAGCTTAAATCTGAGGTGCCATATTCACTCCTGCCAGATTTGTGCATTTTCCACCCCTTGGCAATAGAAATATTCTCCAGTTATCACAGCTAACATGGTCAGAGGCACCCATACTTCTGCTGATATAGACAGAGCACACAGTGTTAATGTCAGCTCCACAACTTAAGCCTGGGAAGATAGCTGATATCCAACCTGGTGTAAAATTCCCAGCATCATCTAGTTCTGCAACATGCAATGGCTTTGCCAAGTATTAGATGCTCTGCAACTCTCCAGGTAGATCCATGCAGATATTTAGGAATTTGGAAGTGGAATCGAAATTCCACTTAAAATCAGGGAATAAAGGGGAAAGAATTATTCAGACATCTCTGTAGCCTGAAGGCTAAATCACTTCCTTAAACAGCACAGCTGAAAGTTTTATCCTGACTGTCTCCAAAGGAAGAGCCATCAGGTTTTCCTGTGCTGAAGTCTGCCATTATTTGACTTGGGCTTCATAGCAGAAGACTGTTAAGAGAGAAAAATTGGTAAGGATTCTCCTGACACTTCTGAAACACAGAGGACATCCATGGGTGACAGACAGGTGAGTTACTTTCCTTTTAAAAATCCTGACAGCACTGTGCATTAATAGTGCCATAAATATTGTATCTGTGCTGCAAAGGAAGTCGAGAAGTTGTTATAATTCAGTTGTCACCGTTGTGTTCTGTCTGGGTGACCTGCGGGTTCAGCATAATAACAAGGGCAATTCATCAGAGCCCTCTGGCGACAAAGTAGAGAGGGAGTATTTGACGGGTAAATGCTTTGATCATATTAGACGAGACCAAGTGAAAGAATGACTAGATGGGAAGGTGCATGTGAAAAGTACGATTTTTAACAGGTCCCAGCGGACCTCAAATGACAGTGGATTCCCCAGGTGCCAGCAATAAATGTCAGTCACTGCCAATTTAACAGGCACACCTGGAACAACTCACTCCTGAGGAGCTCGCAAGTCTGGCAAGGGAGCAAATAAGTAAGAAATTGAAGGATAACCTTGCATCCCATCTCATGCTTTGTGTTTTTGGGCCTCAAGAATGGCATAGCTGTAGTAGGAGCAAACTTCTGGCCATAGACATCCAGTTTGCATGCAGGTAACTGTGCTGTGGGAGCACTGAGGGCATCCTTACCTTGTGCATGATACTGAACCAATAAAACTTGAATGCTTCTTGAGCCAAGCATTTGCAGTGCTGGTTTGGCCTTTGGGGACTAGGTGCTCTAGGAAGCCCAAGAAGCCATCACAGGTGGGAAACTGTCCAGTTGTCTTCAGCTGAGTATCTCTTTCCTCACTTCTCTGTGCCCATCTGCTTCAGATTACAGAAAACTGTACTGAGGAGGATCTCACAAACTTCAGAATGAGGTAGCAGGATGACGCCAGATGCAAATGCTGTTTTGACAAGGAAGGACACTCACAAGTGCTGAAGAGAAATTGGCTTGTGTTCCATTAAATCTATATACAAGGGAATTTATCCTGAAAAATATATCAGAATAAGTCAAGAAAAGAAAAGAAAAAAGGTCCGGTACAAAGAAGTATTTTGGGAATTGTCTGTACTAATACTCAGGTATCCACACAGATATTAACACCTCGCCCAGTAGAAGGTGATGGCTAATGCTACAGGATGAAAAAAGTGAGTTGTATATATCTATATATACTGACATCGTTCCAAGGCAGGGGTACCAGAAACAATGAATTTACTGTATTTTCTCCCAACACTGATGTCCAGTGTAAAGAGTCAACACATACATAAATGAGGGTACCATGCAGTAAAGGGACTAGCAACTGATGCATTTGAAAATCACAGTAAATATAAAAAACAGAATCCAATGACAATCTCTGACAATCTCTAAAGATGCTTAGCAAACCGTGGCTGTGATTTCGAAATGCAACAGCAGAACAATAGAAATATAGCAAAATAGATCAACAATAGAACTACATGCCAACAATTGTACTCTAGCGAGAGAGGGCCAGAGGGACCTTGAGAGGTCACCTGAACTGCCCCTACCTCAAGGAAGGATCAATTATGCTTTTATGTCCCAAGAATGTCTAACCTGTTTTTAAAAACCTCCAGCGGCTGCAATTTAAGCTCTGTACTTCTTGTCCTATGGATGTGGCAAAGAGGTTATTCTCTTTCTCTTTAGAGATACCTTTTACAAATTTGAAGGCTGTTATCAGTCTTTCACTCTTTAGACTTTGCTGACCCAGTTAGTTTAGTCTGTCTGGGAAGCCTGTGTCTTTGAGATCTGTCAGTGTTGTTCTTCTGCTCTGCACTCCCTCCAGCTGATTCACATATTTGAAATGCCGCATTCAAAACTGAACTTAGAACAGCAGCCAGGGCTGACCGGAGCAGGAGGAATATTTCATTTATGTTGCAGGCTAAAGAGCTGTCTATATTTCCCAGTGTGACATTTACCTTTTTTTTTCTTTTCTTTTTTTTTTTTTTTTCTGTACCATATAGACATTGATGATTCACACTGAACTTGCAGATTAAAAACTCCAGTCTTTCACACAGAATTGTTGAAAACCAGGCATTTGCCATCAGATAATTCTGTAGATGGTTATTCCTTATTCCAAGTAAGCTACCTTGCTCTTTTCCTTGTCAAAACCGATCATCTTTTTTTTCAGACCATACTTCTTATTTGGGAAGACTGTTTTGAATTTCTAGTCCTTTCTTCCAGCAGGTTAGCAATCCCTCCTAGGCTCATATCAGCTGAAAATGTAATGAGCGTGCACAATCTAGTCCATCATCCAGGTCATCCGTGGGAAAATAGAACAGACTTATGGCATCAGTATGGTATCCTTTTATATCCCTTTAGTGGGATATCATCTATCATTTTAGTCTGGAATAAAATCTAAAGTCATTCAGTAGTACTGGTAGTACTTGTATTTCCAAGTAGTGCAAATGGGGACATATTAAATAATATTAAGTCATGGTGACATATTAAATAATATTAAGTCAATTATACAAAGTAAGATGGACCATTTTGTAATATGGTTGCCTCTGAAAAGCATGGGATTTTAACATACCAGTAACAAAAAATATAGGTCATACACTTATGGGGTACGGAGATGTGTTTTGGAAATAGTAACACTTAAACTTCACCCATTGAACAGGGAACCTGAAGCAATACAGCAGCAGTGCACCCCAACGTCCTTGTCTAAGGAAGCAGTGGGTGGATCATGGAGTAGAGAAACCTTTCAGAAGGGTTTCCCTTTCAAGGAGTCAGAACATCTCCTACATAAAGTATTTCCCAATTTAATATTGCATTGACAATTCATTTTTTAAGAGTCCAGTGAGTAGACCTCTTTCAGGTTTGCCCTGGGAGGATGTATGGTATGTAAGGTCAACATGATTGCTTGCTGAATGAAAATATATTTGTGCTTTCATTTGTAGAGACGCATTTGTGTAGCTGCCAGATGTGAGGACAAAATTTAGATTTGTGTGTCCAAGCTATCAGGTGGATGTGGGGAACAAGGAACAAAATGCTGTTATCCTCAAAGGAGTGGGCAATAATCTACTTCTGATGTCCAGCATGGTAGCTTGTAGGTGTACAAACTGTGCACAACCAGTATTTTGGAAAATTTTGAGCTGGGAAGTCTTCTTATGTATTCCAGTCTGCCACTCTATATGATCACAATATTACTTACGAATTAGGGGCCAGTGCAGCTTTACAGCTGCAGCTCTGAGGCTGATATCTGTTCTTCAATCATTATTATTATGTAGTTGAATAGATGTCATTGAGATGGAGTGACTTGCTCAGAGACAAATAAAAATTGAATAACAGAATCAGGCTCTTCAGTAACCCTTAACCCAAAAGATTTGGGGCAGTAATATTGCTGGAGCTTTAACATAACCTTTATCTGTTCTCCTGCCAGAGCAGTAAGAAAAAAACACACATATCTTCTAAGGGTTCATGAAAGAGCAAAACACTCCATTTATTTTAATTTCTTTCCAATGACTTTCCAAAAACAAGAAAAAAGGATAAAGAGATTGCAGGAAGAAAAAAAAATGCAGTATCAGAACTCCATATGGCAACATTTTTGGCAAAAATGGAAGTTCAGAAGATGTTTGGTTTCTGCCATTGGCTATCAAGGAGGTGATGACAAAGGGAGGAACTGCTTTGAAAGCTATGAGATACCGCTCGTCCCATCCAGGCACTGTTTCCAGTAATAACTGGTGTCAAATACTGCAGGGGCTGGTCTGAGAATTATTCTTCATCCAAATTGGCTAATTGCTACTCTGTGATACAGAGATGGGACAGTTTTCCTTAGCTGAGATGGAGCTCTGAGATCTTCATTTCCACTTGAGATCTTTATTTCCACAACTTTCAGTTGTCTAATAGAATACAGTACATCTCCAGCTACTTTCTAATATATTCAAATATATGCAATAAAAGTGTGGTTACAGTGCAATTAAACTGCCATTTCTGTTCATTTTAAATGTCAGTTTAATTAAAGTTCATGGATAATAATATTCATAAATCTGTGGAAGTTTCTATGGATTTTTTCAGGTTCCTCATTTAATATTTCCTTAGATTTCCATACGTGAAAACTTCAGCTTCTGTTATCATTAGTGCTTGGTTAGATGAAGCACATCTCTACTCACAGAAGTGTTGTCTTTGACCTAAGGCTCGTCTATGCTGTATATCTGTTGAAAGTGATATCTAGTCTATCATGTGAAACTTACTTGATCATCATTTTTTTAAATCAGAAATCATCTCCTCCCCGCCCTCCCCCAAAAAAGGCTTCATTGAGATAGAGAAAATGCATCCCCATGTTTACTGGAAATAGACGGAAATCCTTGAGAAACAGCAGCTGCACTTTATGTGCTCTCCTTCTGCTTCCTGCAGCAGGGTTAAGGACATGAGCCTTATGGGAACACCCCAGTCCGCATCTGAAACATGTTGAGGCCTCCAGAGAAACCATTCCCCTCCAGAAGATAAGGAAAAGAAGGTTTCCTAGAAGAAAATAGAAAGCAGAAAGAAAAGGAGGAGAGGAAAAATATCCATGTTTTTTCATACCAGTCTTCGGAAGGGAGACCAAACAGTGCTTATCTTAGAGGACATGGCAGCTTTCTTGTGACCAACCCATCACAGTCTACAAGCAAAGCTCTGTGCCTTTGGTGCTGATGCAGTTCTAGATATATCCGTCTCCAAAGAGAAAGCCAAGACAGTCTACATGTACTCCTGTAGACAGTACATGTCATTGGAGAATAAAACAAGAGGAGAGCACTTTAAATCAGTCATTAGCAGGTGACAGGCAAAGCTACAGCCACTGTAGGCCCCAGTGTAGAGAGATGGCCAAATAAACACAAGCAGAGCACACTTTCTGTGAAGGACCAAATTTTCCTTCACCAACATCTGCTCTGCTTAGAACTTAAATATATTTTTAACTTTACCCAACTCTGTGCACACCCAATATTTTTACCACTCACAGATTTTACTTTGCATATTTAGTGCTATGTACCAAAAAATCACTGAGAATGTCCTCATAGTTTTGCTCATCAAACAATTAAGGATAATTAATTAAACCTAACCACAATCTCCCATAAAGTATGAAACGAGCTTTGTGCTATTGAAGTTACATGCTGGTTTATGGGGAGTTATGAGGATTGATGTCTGACATAAACCCAGTCAAGCACCTAGTTGACATATGGCTTCTGATTAGGGACACAGTGCTCCTAGACACAGAACTGTTTCCTAGAGATATTTTCTCTGCCATATGCCTCTTCCTTCCTTTGGCAAAGGATCCCCACTCTTTGCTCTTAGATTGTAAAACACATAGGAAGCAATTACTGCATGAGGCAGACAACTTTCATTAGCCCACATTCACCTTTCTGCTCTCTGACTGAGCCCCTCGTCATTCTCCAGGAACTCAGACATGAACAGAGGGATCCCTCCTTTCTCTCCAAACAGTTAAGACTGAAGACTTCAGTTAACTGGAAGGGCAAGTGGGTTCTTCAGAATGAACAAGCAATGGTATAGTGCTGAAAATGATGATACTTGAATACCAAAGTTGCATTGCCCAGTTCAGAAAGTAGCTGATGTCCTGTTGCCTATGATTTTTCAGTAATATTCATATTAGTTAATTAGTGGATTCATCACAACAGTTGGGCAGGTCACCTTGCAGCACCATTGCAAAGTACATTTTTGTGCTGAGAAATTCCAAGTCCCTCCAGAGTGCACAAAGAAGAGGCACCCTGAGTCCCACCAGTGCTCCTAGAAAGAAAGTATAACCCAGTTGTACACACCAAAGCTTTTCCAACTCGTACTGATGGACCTTGCAGAAACCCTCAGGCACTGCTAGCGCTCACACATCACAACTCAGAATCAGTCCCCCAAGTGGGCTACTGCCTAGAAGAAATATCTACTTGTTTTAGTCTCATCCTCAGGTGCCTGACTCTGAAGTCTCTACATGAATACAGAGCAGCAGGCTGGTAATCTACAGCTCCAAAATGCTGCCACTTTGCTACTGAAAGCACTTGGAAAATGGCTATCACTTTGTTTCAAAAAAATAGAACAAATGGAAATGAGATTAAAAACAGAAAAGAGAGGAAGAGAGAGAATGATGGAGATTATTTAATTGGGCCACAAGCCTCTTAATCTCATTACCTTCTAATACATAGAAATCACAGAAATCCAAGTTTTTCAACCAGTGCAGTTAACATGAAAGTAGTTTCATCAGCACAGCGGGATTCATTTCTTCTGCTTTGTGCATCCGGCTGTCCCTGGCTCCTCTATATGCAGGCAGGTTCTTCAATACAAGTGAGACAGGGTATATCTAACAGAGAGGCTTAAGGAAGGTGTTTTCAAATCTGATGTGTAAGAAACCTCCCTCCCTGCACTGACAACAAGATGACTCATTTTTGGGTAGCAAAAGTGAATGAAGAAAAAAAATAAATGATAATAATAATTAAAATAAATAAATAAATAAGCTTGAGCTTGGACCAGCCTCCTGCCCCAGCTTCACCTTGGAGTCGGCAAGGTCCCAGTGTGGCCAGGAGGCTCAGGGTTGACCTGAGCCCAGCTCCTGCTGCTCAGCCCTGACCACGAGTGCTGAGCAGGGTCCGGAGGGTCTGGAAATAAGGAATGCTGAGCTCTGCCTGCCTTGGCAGTGACTCCAGGGGTTATTGTTGCAGAGGAGGCTGGTGGCCCTGGCTGCCCTGCCCGGGCTGGTGGCTGCCTCCCTCTTCCAGTGTCCTCCAAACACTGCGGTACCTTGGGCCTGCTGCAGCTTAATGAGGTTTTCATAGCATCTCTCTGAGCTGTGGCACCTGGAAAACACAATAGATCAGAAAATGAATTTAGGAAGCTGGTTCAACACCGGAAGGGAAGAAATGCCAGACTGTATGGATTGGAGAGAAATACTCCAGGGAGATAGCCTTTTGCATCATAAATAATGAATGCACACCCTTCTACTAAAGCAAGTGCTTACGGAATAGCTCCACCTATAAAGCCTTATAATAAAAAATATTTTTATTAACATGCTTTACTTCATAGCGATGCCAGAGGAAAAGAAACTTGTAGACAAGCAAAAATGACTTGAACACATTTTCCCTGAAGACTACTAGATCCCAGGAGTTTTTTTTATTATTTTAATACAGAATGTCTGAGCTCATGAACATTTTCTGAACTGAAATTTCTACTCTACTGAACTTGCATTTACCTTCACTTCCTATGTCTCTCATCTTGGTTCATATCATGGTTAATTCAGATGAATCCAGAAAGAGAGATCTCAGTAACTGCTTGTGCAAAAAGAATCTTATCATTTCAAGCATAAAGTCTGATGGAAAAGAACACGCACAAACAGACAGCAAAATATATTTCAATTTTAAACTGGGGAAGAGTATATTACAGAAATGTTTGTTTGTTTGTCTTCTTGTTTGTTTTAGTCTAGAAATGCATCTCTTAAAACAATTAGTCATCTCAGAGAAATTAAACAGAGTAGCAAATATGACTGTGAAAAAGGTATTATTCATGCCTACATAAACCCAAGTGTTCCTTTTCTTCCTAAAAGAAAAGAATAAAAAACGCTGTTATTTGATTTGAAAGTCTATTGGGACTAAGAAATGTAGATAACTCAAAGAGGTTCAACGCTAATATGCCCTTCAGGGGTAGAGAAGTAAAGTGCACATGCCAAGGCAGGAAATCTATCCCTTTCATGTGTAATGATGTGGGGTGAAAATGGAATATTTGTACTTTCAACTGGTTCTGCCATGGCACTGAATGTCAGGGCATTTCATCGCAAATTGCAAGCAGCACGCTTACAAACCTGACAAATTTAATACACTGATCTCAATTTCTACTTTGATATTCTAAAGCAACCTAACCAAAATGAGATTATAGTTAAGACTAAACTTCCGTCTTAGGCCCCTAATTCTCTTAGAAGTCAAAGTCAGAGGACTTCCAACACTAACCAATGCATGAAACTCCCCACCGTAGAAAATTAGGCCGGGCAGAGGATGGGAAAACACACTTAAATCTCTGAGAAGGACCATGCACCAGTCATAGACCATGAATCCTCATTAAATGTGCTCTTCATCATGCAGAGCTCATATCCTAAAGAACTCTATTAAATTACACATAGGTTCCGACAACTACTCTAAAAAATACTAGTTCTGCCCCTCCATCTGAGCTGATGCACAAGGCACACTGCAGAAAACACTGACTTATCTAGCAGAAGGTAGCTTTTTAAGGAGCATTCAATACCACAGAACTGCTTCTGAAAAAGAAACACCTGACTACTTTTGGTCATCTTTTAACTTCAGCAGTTCAGCTTCATATTTTTCCTGAGAAAATATCAGTCTTCAAGAAAAAAAAAGGCAACAAGCTTGACACTAGGTAATATGAACACACTATGAGGAATGAGAGCTCCTTCCTCAGCACTGCTGCTGCTGGGCATGAGCAGCAAAGCATTAGCTTATGCAGACACAACTTCTAGAGCAGATTCATTACAATAACAACGAGTTGCCCTTCACAGGTGCTGTCATAACCATCAGCCTGCTCACAACCCGCCTGGCCACCAGTCCACCTGGCCAACCCAGCACTTGAGAAGTCAGTTTCAGTAGAGCGACTGACCTTGCCTGGGTCAGCAAGATATCCCAGCTGTGACTAGGGTCAAGTCCAGATGACCATAATGCATGCTCCAAGTAAGCATCTCCCATGAAAACATCAAAATAATTTGTCAGCTTTGAGAGTAAAGCATCTGCTGCTGGACATAGCAAGACAAGTATTTGCCTGCATGCTCAGGCAGTATTGCAGAATATGTGACAAAAAGCCTTTCTTCATCAAAATTCCCACTTGGAAAGCTTTTCTTCTGAGGCAGCTTCCACATTCCTGTTGTAATTTGGCCAGCTGTACATGGTGGAGAAGTCATTAAAGGCTACTTAGGAAATACTACTGCTCTCTGCTTTCATTTCAGAGGACGGCATGGCTAGGTAAGCACCATATACCCTTAGAAGGCTGGAAATTGAGAGTTTGCTACATATAAAGCTCAGGCCTATAATCAGTGCCTCATGTCTGTCCCTGACAGCAGCCCATGTTTCACATACAACCAAAACCAGGCAGGTCCTGGAGGGAAAGGGCCTCCCGTGATATAATTTTAGAACCAAAACCCTAAGATTTAAATGTCTGGTTTTAACAGGTAGGATTGGGAGTATGTGTCAGTCCACTTCAGCAGGCCCTTTTCAAATCCAGTCTGATTTGGTGTCATTTCACTGGTTGGAGGTCAGTCTGTGCCTCCTCTGACTACAGTAGATTTGTCTTGTGCGTTAGTGAGAGGTAAGAATCAGACCTTCGGTAGTTGCCTGCAAACATCAGTGCTGGAGGGATAATTTTCATCCTTAATCAAGTCTACAGAATAGCAGGGAAGCAGTTATGAGAAAGTCTCATCTGGGGTCTAAAGCCACTTGAATTGCAAATGGGGTCTGTTCTGTTCTCCTTCAGCAGCTCTTCGGCGTGCATGCACATCTGCGGCTGGGAACAGAAGAGGCAACCACACTCTTTATCAAAGATGACTGAATTCAGTATTCAGTTTAAAATATTAAAACTTCAGATGGCTTCCCAGGGGTGGCCTTTATGTGACACAATTACACTCTTACTGAATATCCTTTTTTTTTTCCCCTATTCTTCCATGACTTTCAGTGGGGAAAATCACTCTGAAGCAACAGCCTATTTTACAAACATTATAGTCCTGGCTCTGGCCGTTTGCCAGGAATTTCCATTTAGTGCAGGATGTGCTGAATATGTTGAATAAAAATACTGTGTTGAGGCCAATATATACCAGGTAGGGTTTCATTAAACATCTTGGATTTTATTGCCCTTGCTGTGTCAAGAACAAATAGCATTACCACTCCTTATCAGAAGATTTAACTTGCATACAAGCCTGCTTTGATTTTTATTGCTGTTCCTTTTAGGAATCTCTTAGTAAATTTTCAAGCTGTTTATATGTGCAAGCACCAGCAGAAGCATCAGCAAAGCATGTGAGCTGCCTCACACGCTGCCGGGCCCGAAGGAAGAAGCAGCAGAGAGAGCGGTTCAGCTACAACTGAAGCCAAGACATCCAAAACACTCATGAGAGGATGGAAAGATGCTAAGGGCTACAGAGTTCTTTTTTTTTCCCCTTCATTCCCCTGCTATTTATCCTTCCAACTCTCTTTCTTTTGATTCAAATCCTTGTTTTTCAAACACGGTTCTTCTGTGACGTGCTTCAATGAAGAGTCCATTTCCAAGTTAAAGCTGTGTTTTCACTCCTCATGCCTGGGTGCGCTGTGTGTCGTAGTGGTCACACAAGGCCAGAGGCACAGACATGCCTCCTCCTGGCACAGTGTGTGCATCACAGTCCCATGGGGACAAAATCATTCACATAAGCCTTTTATTGTTAACACAGGGTCCAGGATGGACCTCAAGGAGAGGGTTTCCTACGAAAGCCACTAGGGCTTCTTTAATGCTCTCCAAAAAGAGTCCTGGGGCATGCTGCCAAACCACTGTTTTTCCCACGCGGCTGAAAAATAGGCATGAGGGAATCACGAGAGGGAGGAGCTTGCTTGGTAGGGCTCTTATTGGGCTTGGGGTATCTTTGCATTCAACCTCTTACAGCGATCACAGCGAGACTCCAGCGTCCCTTCAAGAGACGTCATTAACCTCCTGGTGGTTGTGCCGTGTTGTCTTATGCAGCTGCCCTTGGGGCACCAGCGCTGTGCTTTTAAGTTATAGACAAGCTAGCTCAGCTGGAGCGGGCAGGTGCCACTTCTGCAAATGCCAACTGGTGAAGTGTTCCCGTAGCCTATGATGGGCAGCCACAAGAGGGCAATAGGGTCAAGCCTAGGCTCTCCTGGGCCAGATGTCCCCTTCAGTGGAGTCCTGCAGCCCATAGCCAGGCTGGCCTCACGCGTAAGGCACGAGCAGAAGCAGCAGAAAGGCCACGTACAGCAGCTCCTCTGCATCCGTGTGCTGGGCCCAGTGAGGAGTGCACAGTGCCACAGGAGCCGTGGTGGGAAGTGCTGGCCCTCCTTGCTCTGTAAGCAGCAACCAGACATGCGCAGAGGAGACGGTATCTTCTGCAAGCGAGAGCCCATAGGCATGTGGAATAGAAAATGCTGGCAACATATCAAGATAGTCCTGTCCCTACAGCACACTAAAAGCTGAGGTGGTGGATTCTCCTCAGAAGGAACCCCAGTGGGAAGTGGATAAATGTTGTCTTTGTACACGTTGGCACAGGGCCCAGCAAGTTGCTGCATCAAAATAATGAAGACACCTGTTACTCGCATAGAGCGCCACTATATTTTATTCCTGTACTTTCCATTTAACAACCTTTAAACCATTAAAAAAAAAGAAGAAGAAGAAGAAGTAGAGGCAAGGAGAAGAGGAAAAACTGAGCATTTACACAGTCTAAACACATTATGCCTTGAAAAATAGCAAAAGAATATATGGCTGTTGAATCCAGGTCATCTCTGTGCAAGCAGTCAGTCTAATAGGCCTCATTACTAAAGAGAAAATTGGTTCTTGCTGTTGGAACTGTTATAAACAAGGGCTGCTAAAAGCTGAGTTTATTATTGTGAAGCTGGCCTGTCTTTAAAAACGTTATTGAAGGTCTTCCAGTCACCCCACAATTTAATAGGAACCACTTAAACGATCAGCTGAAAATGTGGTAATTTCTGCATAATACAAACAAGACTTACTCTTGAGCAAGCAAACCTACTGCGGATTTATATTTAAGGCTATATAAAGCAGTGGTGAAGGTTACAGAGGCCTGAGACTTCTAAGCAAACTCGGCCCTGCCAGCATCCCAATCACCTTTGAAAAGTCCCCTAGAAAAGTGTTGCGCGGGGAACGTCATGTGCACCAGGTTAAGAGGGACTGGAGCATCCCTGGGGCGAGTGATTTGGCCCAGGCAATGGGCTCAAATCCAGGCCTAGTCACTAGTAAACAGAGGTCGTTGCAGGGGATTAACGGTGCATGTTTCTGCGGCAGCCTCCGCGTTAACCGAGCGCCGTGGCCGACCCAGACCTTGCTCATGTCTTGCACCCGGGCAGGATGTGCCAAACCTGCCAGTGCAGAAGCTGCCCGAGCTGAACTTGGGTTTTGTAACTGGTTTGCAAGCTGAGAGGTGCCTCAGCACCGCCAGGTCAATGGCCGTGCTTATGCCTCAGGGCAGGATGTGCCCCGTGCCCTCGACCTGGGGCACCGCTTCCCCCTCGCCCGCGCGCGCGACACGTCGCCCTGCTGTAAGGGACACCGCAGGGACAGCTGAGGAGGATTTCATTTCTTCAGCAGGATGAAGGAGGTTAAGGCAGGCCACCGGCTCCAGCAGCTGATTTCCCGGCGAGAGCGCCTGTCACGCAGCACCAGGTGGAGGCCGGGTAGGATCCGCCGGGCTCCCAGGTGCCGCTGACGTCTGCCTCCGACATCGCCTGCAGCCCTGCGCTGCGCGAAGGTGTGCTCTGTCCCCCTCCGGATCGTGTCGGCTCCGGGTAAACTGCCATGACAATTAAGGTGAGCGATGTGGACATACGACACACGTTCCTTTTTCTTCGGTGTTGTCGGCTAAAAACTGGAACTAAAAGAGACCAGGCAGTACTCCCCCGGCTTTGGAGTTTCACACAGAGTGATTGTGAGGCACTAAACAGGCAGAAATAATTATGCTCTCACATATTAAATTAAAAACAATAAGATGATCTTGAGGATGATTTTCTTTGTGGCAGCCCTCGCCTGCAGCGGTGCAGTGTGTTTTGGATAAATAGAGTAGACACTGCAAAACCTTTTGGAGGCTAATCAAAACCTTTAACACAACAATAAAATCTTCTCGCAGCTGGAGCCAGAGAGCAGCATTAATATTTACTAACCAGTGGGTATATTTACTTGAAAGAAAGGATTCTAAGAGTATCTTCGATACACGATTAAGGCAGACACATGGGCTGGCAGGAAAATTTAAAAATATATTTTTATTGTGTCTATGCTGATATCTGTGCTGATGGACTAATAAATATAAATGCACATGCAATAAATGCATATCACTCTTGCAATAGTTTTGCTGTAAACTTTATTTTCATTTGAGTGCATCTTCAATTCAGCTGTGGCTTCTAAGCTGTATGACACAGGAACAAAAAGCAAAGGTTTAGTTTGGGGTTAATTACCATAACACAAATCTTGTCAACTAAGAGCTAGTAGGAGAGCTGTGGATATATTTCATGAACAGCAGGATGACAGTAGCACTCTGCTGGTGTTCAAGGACAGAAGGAGAAAAAATACTTGGAAAGCAAAATATATCCTTGTCAACATAAGGTTACATTCCTCGAGGTCTACCCTTGACTTCGGAGTCAGTGTACAGGTTGGGATGTGCAGTGATGAGCTGTGACCTGGCAATGCTTGAAGGCCATAGGAGCAACAGGGGCTCCTGTGAGGCTGAAGATGCTTGGGAGATGGACCTGGGTTTTGTAGCACAGGGCATGGGAGCACCCCAGTTCCACCACCTGCCTTGTGGGGAGGCTCATCTCCACTGCACTGTCTTTTCCTGATAAGAAATGGCAAGTCTGTGCCAACTCAGAGGAATTAAAAGTCTTTAATATATCAACCCACCAACTGTGGAAAACAGCACTCGTGGAGGAGAAAGGAGGCTCCTTATGTCTCTCCATCACTGGAACTGTTGTGAGTGGTGCAAACAGGACTTTCCCAAGGATTGCTACATTTCCAACTCTGTCCCCCTAGGGATCCGGTTATATTTGTTTTGCTTTGTTTTGTTTTCCCATCATATCTAATATGTCTTAATGGGCTTATTTGTACACAGAGGCCCTACTGATGTATCTGAAGGTATATGTGATAGTGATATTTTGCACAGGGACACGTCACTATAGCTGTAAAAAAACTAGCTTATGGATCGTTCAGCCCATGCCAGATGGATTTATAAACACGTTTTCATACAAAATGGCACCAATTTAATTATAACAGCACAAAAGTGCACATGGCTTAGATACAGCATCTCACAGTTAAATGCTCTGGAGAGTCTCACTTGTGCCAAGAGGCGCCTAACCCCAAGACTGTTCTGCTGAGAGTTAATTAAGGTTTTGCTAGATCAGGACCTCAATTTAATCTTGTCACTCCAGGCATGTTGTTATACATGATTCTGTATTTGTTATTCATTTAAATTTGCGCTACAGGAATATTGATAGAATGTCGTGTATACCTCAGACCAAAACAGCAGAGATGGGGAAAGGAAACACCATCAGTGTTCAAAGCATGAATGATTTCCTACCTCATCGTGCCTTGAAATGTTCAAGCTGTAAGGAAATAGACATCAGTCTTACCAAAAACAAGGGTATTGCTTCTATCAGTCATAACTCATTCCGTCTGTACCACTCTGTTAGCAATATAGTATCACAAAAAAATATATATTTTGCAAGTGAAGATCTAAGGCTTTATTCCTAACGAAGCTGACTATTAAAATGGAAAGAAATTTAAACATCTGATTTACTTACCTTTTTTAATTGTTTCTCTCAGCTTAGCTAATGGAAAGTCACTAACATCAGTGTCGCATTACTGGAATGAGTTTCACTTTCATGTTGTCAGAGCTGCCATATTACAGCTGCCAGCACCGCAGGGGGAGATTTATTGCTCGAAAAATAACAGTTCCCCCTGGATTTAGAAAACAATATAACTGAAGTATTTTATAGGGCATAAGTTTCGTAAATGCCTGAGGTGTCTGGCCTCTCCCCAGGCCCTTAGCATCCTTTTCTCTTTCTTCCTTCCCAGCCTCCATGGGTAGGTCTGGGGCCTCTCCAAGTCAGTGATGGTTGCTGCATGAAAAGGCTGCTTATGTGCTGAAGGATAAGAGCATTAATTGTCAGTTTGAGCCAAAAACTGCACAAGGGAATCCCCGAGGAAGGCACGGGGGAGCAGGTACAACCAGTCTTGCCCCTTTGAAGTCAGGAAATGCACCAAATGTTCTCAGACTATCCAAGCGCAGAGCACCCTGTGCAGACCCCACGCTGATCTGAGCACGGGAGTCATGTTGTTTCTGTCTCCCCAGACACTTTGTTATTCAAACCTCAGATGCTAATTTTGACTGGGGCAAGAGACAAAGGAAACTTCTGAAAGACATTCACAGGTCTGGCTAAATAACAACTAAATGGCCATGGCTGTGAAACGCAGAGGAAAAGGAGCAAGCCGGGGTTCAGCTTTCATAGAATCATAGAATGCCTAAGGTTGGAGGGGACCTCTAGAGGTGATCTAGTCCAACCCCCCTGCACACGCAGGGCCACCTAGAGCACGTGGGACAGGGCTGCATCCAAGCGGGTCTTGAAGATCTCCAGAGGAGACTCCACAGCCTCTCTGGGCAGCCTGTTCCAGGGCTCTGTCACCCTCACTGTCAAGAAGTTCTTCCTTAAGTTCCTGTGGAGCTTTGGATGCTTTGTGGCTATTTCCTCTAGTTCTATCAGTGGCCACCACTGAAAAGAAGCCAGCCCCATCCTCCTCACTGCCTCCCTTGAGGTACTTATAGACACTGATCAGGTCCCCTCTCAGCCTTCTCTTCTCCAGGCTGAACAGGTCCAGCTCCCTCAGCCTCTCCTCATAGGGCAGATGTTCCAGGCGCCTGATCATCCTCGTGGCCCTGCGCTGGACTCTCTCCAGCAGCTCCACAGCCCTCTTGTACTGCGGGGCCCCAGAACTGGACACAGTACTCCAGATGTGGCCTCACCAGGGCTCAGTAGAGGGGCAGGATCCCCTCCCTCGACCTGTTGGAGACGCTCCTCTCAATGCATCCCAGGATCCCATTGGCCTTCTTGGCCCTTGGTCTGTGATGCTTCCTTGTCAGTCTTAGTAACATTTCCAGCAAGCCATAATTTCCAGAAAGAAGTCAGAGAGGGAAAGATCTTTGGCCTATAAGGAAGCAGAACAAAGCAATTTTAAATGTACCCTAAAGGAAGAGGTGATGGTTGCCTGGAGGACAGAGAAGTCCTTATCTGGAAGCTTCTTCCCAGAGAAAGTTCCAAGTGCAGCTTTGCATCTGCTTGTGGTCAATGTTTGCAGCCAAAGAGGCGAGACAGCACCACCTAAGCTGATAATCAGCTTTTGCTTCTGACACAGCTCTACAAGCTAGATGGGCAGGTTAGAGTGTACAAAAGGTTTGAACATGCCCAGGGCTGAATTTATGCTGGCACTAGAATGTGCTGTCATGCACACAGCGAAGACAAGAGCTATGCAGCTGCTACCAGCAAGCCCTCTGACCTGTTTGTTTTGTCCAGTGGTTATTTCTGATCTAAACATTCATCAACTAGGAGCTTCTTCAGTGAAGTGAGCCTGCCCAAAGCCACACTTCACAAAGGGCTTTCAGTTATTTTCAGAGGAAACCTAAGCAGGCACTGGTAGAAGGTCAAAGGAGGTGTCCTCCCTACTCTGACCACTAGCCTGGGCATCTAGTGGCATCAGACATTTTAATGTCTGACATATTCTGGTTATGTCCTTGCTTCTCAGGATTCATATCTCTGTGATTCTGACCTTACGGTGAAGCTGTTCATGTCCAAGCCCCTACAGGTATGGATCTCTGAGATCACAGCTTTACCTAAGACTTATCAAAAAGCAAGAAAGGAGATCCCATTCTCCAAAATGACCCATCATTTCCCCAACTACTTGATATCCCCCAACTAGAATAAAAAGGATTTTATTATTTGTTGCCTGCATTTGGACAGCATTCGCCTAAGGTGCATTTGGTCTCAAGATCAGTGACCCGACAGTGAAATATATATGTATACATAAAAATATATTTAAAAAAAAAAAAGCAGACTGACACAGAAAGCCATGACTTTCACAGCTGCTCTGACCAGGTCCAAATCCTAAGGTGTCTCTTTGCTGGCAGAACATCTGGGCTGCACAGTCCATCACAGCATGCTATGGGGTGCAACTAATATATTTCATATCCACATTATTGTGCCTAATGCAGCACAAAGATGATAAAGGACAGGAAAACACTGTCTCCCTGGTAGGTACACTGGATTAAACTGGTCAGATCTGGGTCACATCATTAATGCTCCTAACATCAATGGGACAATAAGCGGTAGGACTTCTCTCCCGAGAAGTCACATAATATACCACCCAGAGCCTATTGGACTGCCTTCCTGTAAAGGTCCATGTCAGGCCATATGCTCTAACATCATGTCTGTGAGACACCATAAAGGAGCAGCTCACTGAGCATTGGGCAACCTGTATGTGTTGCAGCTGGTGCCCTGGCTGGTTCACAAAGCGCAGCGGGAGATAAGCCACTGTGCACATACTGCTGACAACACCAAGTATTTCACAAAATCCTTCTTTACTTTCTTAGGAAAAGCTGCTTTCAAAGAGGTGCCGGAGGGAGTTTCCAGAGCCTTGCCTAAACCAGCACTTGCCTCACTCTGTGCTCTGGGCCATTCGGATGTGGTTTCTGGGAAGGTCACTTCCTCACTGCTGCTACAACTTTACAGATTACAAAGCAGAAACACAGCTTCTCCATGCCTTCAGCTAAGTCATGGATATTCCAGACTGTCTTCACCATCTTTGAACTGTCCCTATCATCACTAGCACATTAGGAAGCCTCTGTGCACCTCGGCTCCCTTATAAGATTTATTGCTATTCGACTGACTTGAAAAAAACTTACAGGGACCCTTGATATGAACCCTCCCTTGTCATGGACCTGTGGTTGTAGTGTAGCAGTTACAGGACTTTGGGGAGTCTGAGCCGACAGTTCTTGCAGCCCAGAAGCATCTTGTGCAAGGTTTTTCCTGAGGTAATGAAGTTAATAAAATATTGTTTTTAGATACTTTAAAATTACTCCTATATACACATACACTGATAAACAAGAGAACAGGCAAGAAGGGCTTTTTCTCCCCCACCAACCACGTGGAAAGGGTCTCCTTTGTCCCTAACAGACCTGCATGGGAACTGTGAGGGCAGAGGCACCTCTGAGCTGTGACAGGCCAAGGGAGAGGAAAGCCATAGCTGAAGCTCCCTGGCAGGAGCTGAATTCTCCAACCTGTTTGTGCTAAAATCTCAAGGGCCTTTAAACTACCCAGCTGCCAGGTGTCACTCCCAAAAGAGGTAATCTCCAATATTAATGCATATAATCCTGCTGTTGTGCTCATCTGTTAGGTTTTGCACAGTCACAGGCACAGAGCTGTAGTGCCTATTGCTACCCCAAGGGCTTCTCTTGAGGTGCTCCTCACACTGCTCGCCACACACCAGGACAGACAGTCACCTCGGACATGTGACATGAAGGGGGAGAGCTTAGACAGTCATTAGCAGAGGCCTTCATGACAACAAAACAAATTTGTCCATTTTTCTCTCTTCTTACAACATGGCTGGTGAGGAGAGAAAGAAAAACAGAAAGAGAAAGAGAGAGAAAGAAAAGAACAAAGAAGGGATGAGCAAGAAAACAAGCAAAACAAGCTTCTTTTTCTCTTTGTAAACTGAAAGCTCTGTTTTCAATTTTTATGCTTTTTAGCCTGAAGTACTGAGTTCTTTTTTAAAGAAATATATAAATTGCCGTTTGATAAAAAGAAGAAGTTTGCTCTCTAGTGGCTGAATGTAAAGAGCTCTGAAAACACAGGCGGATGAAGAAAGGAAAGGTTTCACCTGAAATATGCTCCGTTCCTATTCTTTGGGCTATTAAATATTTGCTCTGTGTCAATATTTATTATTGAACAGCTACCTGTGATCAGTGTGATGGTACCAAGGAAAAGCAAAGTGCACAGTATTGAGATATAATCCCAGGGAGTTTCTTGTTGCTTCTGGCTCTAAATGCTTCCCGACACGCTCAAGAGTTAAGATGGGGTCAGAAAGATGAACTGAAGTCTGAAGGTATGGAGCAGCATGCTGCACAGACCGACTGTGACCTGCCATCAAAAGGCTATGGGGAGACCGCTGTAGGTGACTCCAGCTGCTGCCAGGAGGCCACAGGGCAAGTCTCAAACCAACCCTGCCCTCTGGCCCTTCCATGCTGCCGGGATGCTTTCGAGCTTCAGGAGTTAGGCACTGGGTGCTCGCTGGGCCTGTGCCACCGGGCAGGATGTCGAGGACAGAAGGGATTTGGGGGAGCCAAAATCTTAGCCTTGAGCAAAGCAAGTGCCAAGGATTTCACAGCAAGAAGATCCGGTCTGCCCTACACAGCCACCCTCTGCCCATTTCCCATCAGGAGACCCGTGCACGCTCCCACAGCACATTTGCACGCCAGCACCTGCGATCAGGGCTGCAATCCTGGGAAGGGCTTTCTCCAGGGTAGCCCCACTGCTTTTAGGAGGTCGACCGCAGGTTGTCTGCTCGCCACCGCTGTTTGATTTCTTCTGCTTACAGCATGTCTGGCAGGAGGAGCCGGCCGTAGAGCAGCGCTGCCGGCGTGATGGGATTAGCCACGGAGCAGCAATGAATCAGACATTGCCTATTAACAGCTAAGAGGGAAAGGGAAAAACAAAGCCACAAACTGAAGCTACAGTCTCAGTGAAGATCAACATCCATCTACTTCTAATTTTCTTTTCTTTTTCTTTTAGTATTATTATTTAAAGGAAAAGCCTGCGAGATCTTATTCTTCAGCAGTCAGGTGGAGAGGGGGACAAGGCAGATGGAAATGACAGCCAGGTCTCAAAGGCCCAGACGCTTTCCAGGCCAATTCCCAAGCAGAGTAATTGCCAATCAGAAACAAACTATTTTGTAATTAAAGCATTGTATGAGCAAGGGGATGTCTGGGGCTTTTGTTTAATTGCTATATGTTACGGGCAGGCAGAGAAGCACGGAGAGAGGGTCCCAGACAGCCCTTGCTGAATTCAGTGAGGGTTTGGCCACGGAGGTAATCCAGGGCACAAGCAGAGCTAATGCAGACTGAAGGATTCACTATCCGTCAGACCCGCTTTACCGTAGTGGCTCCTCCATGCAGTGCGCAGGGTGTCACAGTGGGCATTTTCCTCATGGCACAACCAAGCTCTGAAGGATGCTCAAAGCCTCCACAGCAGAACAGAAAAGAGAAGGAAATGGGAGGTAGGGGAAGCTACATGATTATAAAATTAATGCCGTGTGTGTGAGACCTCCGCTTTCTTCCTGTCATTCCCTTTCAAATGCTGGGCTTAGTTTGGCCACGATACTTGACTCCCTCTGCCTCCTGTCCTGCTCCCTCTGCTCGTGAAATCCCCCTTCACAGCATAAAGCCAAAAGGGGACCACTGCAGTTACCAAATTTAATCTCTATACCTGGCCCATTAGACTTCCCAGGACTGACCCCTTCCTTCTTGAGCAAAGGTATATCTCTGAGAACATGCTTTTGTATGAGAAGGAGAGTAGGGAATGAGGAAAACCCATCCCTGAGACTGAGAGATGTACCTGGAAGAATCCTATCCCACAGAGAAGAAATTAGCATTTTTATTGTTGGATATAATACTGAATTTTCATCTTGAAAAAGTGCCTATTTGTCTACAGAACAAAACCATCCATACTTCAGGCGTATTTCATCATTGTGACATTGCAGCATTTTGGATTTTGTTCCCTAAGTCTGAGGATAATAATACCGCAGATGAAAAATGGAGAACCAGCTTTAGAAACCATTTCTGAAATGTTTAATCAGACTTCTATAGATGAGGAAGTGACTAAGTTGTTTCTGTGTCTGCCTCTGGCTACAGCATCATTTCCTATTAAAAAATACTGCACAACAGTGTGGCACAACATCGGTGGGAGCCAGATGCAGGTTTGGGGGCTCTTTGCCAAGCCCCATCCTCCACAGTACCTGCCATCCTCTTCCAGCTTCCTCTGGCACAACGCGCTCTCTGCAGCTCATCAGCTGGACCACAGGGAACTCCTTCACTATTAATCTAGCCCAGGAGGTGCCACCTTCTAGTGCCTGTACCTCTGGCAGGAGGTAGCAATAATATTATGGAGGATGGAGTTTAGATTGATGTGTCAGGCAGAACAAGCTAGAGCCAAGCCAGTGGGACTGGTGAAAAAAGATATTCTCCTTCTTGGGGGCCTTTAGTCCAAACAGGCTTGATAGATAATGAAACGCTGTCCTCCAAACATCAGAGCCTTTCCAGAGTGCGGGAGCACCATGTATTCCCCATTCTTGCCATGATGCCTTTCCAGCAGCTAAGTCTAATTTGTGGCCAGTTTGACCACAAAGCTGAGACTTCCTTCTCCAGCTGCCCTCTTCCTCTTGCTTATGAAACAGTAAGAGCGCAAAGCCAGAAAGGCACCACTGTCATTATGTTTTCTGATCTGCAAAACCTGGCTTAGTGGGCTTCCTGGAACTGCACAAAGGTACATCTGAGAAAAACAGTGTGAATAACACGTTTCCTGTGCGGGAGGAATTGCCTCAGCCTTGATCAATTGTTCCAGTGACTATTACAAACTCACAGCAAAAGAGAAAAAAAAAACCCTATATTTATGTGAATTTGTTTATTTCCAGCCTCTACCCACTGATTTTCCTGTTTGCCTGCTAGAACTGTGAGTGTTCTGCTGTCAAATACCTGTCCTCACGCAGGTAATTGCAAATAGGGACCAGCCTACTTCTTAATTTTCTTCTCAGTGAGCTAGGCTCTGGAGACTTCCTAGTATGTCATAAGGAATATTTGCCAACCTGGTAATCCTTCTGTTGTTTCTTCTCCGAAGGCTGCCTCGTTCTGTCTCCTTCTCCAACAGCAGTCGCTGTCTCAGTGATGACCCAGCCAGTGCCAAAGCTGGAGAGAACAGGACCTCCCCTGTTCTTCCCCTTCTGTCAGCTCTTTGCAGCATCCCAAAGACTGCATTAACCATTCAGGTCACTTCATCTCAGGGAAATGGTGGTCAATCCATCACCCACATCCACATCCAGTCCAAGTTCATCAGTTCCAAGAAAAGAGATTTTTTTCCTGTAAGCTGAACCTACCACTTCTATTCCCAAACCTGTGACTCTGTGTTAGGCATACGTTGAAGCTCACATCATTTGTTTGCACCCAGCAGAACAAGCGATCGTGCTGTGACCTGACCTGTGTTATCTACTACCTCAACATTATCATCCTCTGCAGATGTCGTCAGCAGCAGCTCCTTCAACTCGGACAACATGCTCAATAGCGAACACAAAAAAAAAAAAAGGGCTTCTGGATAATGACCAGTATCTGCACTTGTGGATTGATCCTAGCAGGCTTTGGAGACAAACCTATCACTGCTCAAACAGGTCAGGAACAAAGCAAGTAGGTCGTACAGGATGGAGGGTTCTTGTCAGGGAAACAGTGATCCTGGAAAGGACAGAGGATAAGGGAGTGGGTTGAACACCAGCTCCGTGGGATACCATGACCATTGCTGGCTGATCTGTCCGCTCTTCAGCGAGGAGGAAGGGCAGTTTTTTCCCCGTCCTGGAGGTAGGAATCTGGCCCCACTGCCAGCACACAGGGCTAAGCCCGAGCCCCCGCTCCCCACGTGGCTTCGTGCCTGGCACAGCCGCTCCTGTACGCGGGCTGCAGAGCAGCCTCGTGCCCGGCGGCTCTCCCCAGGGCCTCGGGTTTGCACACACAGTTCCAAGTGAAAGGCAAAGTAATGCAAGTTGCTGAAGCCTCCTGCATCTCAGAGCTCAGGGAGGCTGGCAGGGACAGCACGCAGAACGAGAGGGAGGGGGGTAGCATTTGTGCAACGTGACAGGAGTAGAAATTACATCGCACGGAGCTTTGATGTCTCCCCCAATAACCTCCCACAAACAGGGCTTTTTTTCCGGATTTCTCTTCTGGCTGCACAGCTAAATTATCTTTTGCCTGTGGACAATCCAATCTAAGCTTTACCAAAACCCAAGGCATTCAGAACAGGACACACTGCAGTTAGTAGGTACAAGTTATGCTGTAGCAAAGCTGGACTTTGCATAAAGCTGCTACTTTTTAAAAACCACTGTTGAATCTGAATGAATTCCTCTTTTGACCCAGCTTTCATTCCCTGGCATCTAAGGCCTTATGTCCCCTTTTCTTTAAAGGGACTTAGTTTCCTTCCCACTAGTAGTGAAATCAGGGCTGATTAATTCTGTTGACTTGTGTGTTGTACTATGAACAGGAGATGCCTTTTAATGTAGCTCAAAATTCTTTTAAAAGTGTATCTAAGGAATAAAAGTGAATGATGAGGTTGTTCTTATGTATTCTTAGGGTTGCTAGGGAAACCATTTCCTGCCTCTATTTATCCCAATTCATCTTTCTTTTTTTTTTTCTTTTTTTTTTTTTTTTGAGGAGGGCAGAAAAACCTTCCAAAATAAATAGACAATACTCTGAAATGAAGGTGCTTATTAATGAAACAGGATCCCCTTAGGATGCACAGCGTGGGAGCTGGTACTTTTCCAGCTAGGGTCACCAGTTGAAATACATCTCAAATTAATGGTGATAGAAAATCTCTTTGATTCACTGAGTGGACGGTCAGTATTTCTAATGGTCTGTGTCTAATCCATTCTCAGCTGGGATGTATCTAGGGAAAGAAAGAAAGAAAGGAAAAAAAACCATTGTTTGCAATTGGCCCTTGAACTCTATTCCCACCCAAAATTGTTTTTTCCTCACCAGACGTGACAAATGTCTGGAAAGATTTGCCCGGGCTGTGGTACTTCTGTGAACAGCAGGAGGAATTTACCGCGAGAGACCTCTTCAAAGCACCTTGCAGAAAAACTGAGCCCAAGCACAAATGCCTGCCACACACTGATATAACATAGTCAGGAGTCTTGTTCCTCTACCCGAAGAGGAGTGAACTGAATATATCCTTGGAAAAATAACAGAGCTGGAAAGAAATATGTGCCACTGTTGCTGGGCCAGTGGAAGATGAAAGAAGGCACCCATCTCTTTCCAAGAATGAGTCCAATCCTAAAGAGGGATGGTTAAACCAATGGTTATGCCATTAACTTAGAGCTCAGTTCTTCACTTTTCACATATTTTACAACCTCAGAGACTATGAAAAGTGGGCAATAGCTCTTCTCTAGCACACAGAGGGGATAAGATTGCAAAAGATTGGGTAAACATTGGGTAAACATTGTAAAAGATTGAAAAGAAATCTTTTAAAAAGAACAAGATGTGGAAATATCATCTTCTTGAGGATTAAAAATTTAGTTCTAGTGACATATTGCCCTTTGCTATGAAAACTGACAAAATCATAATTATCCTCCTGCCTTCTGCCCCTGACAGAAAACATATCACTCAGTTTCACTGCAGGTGTTATAAATCCTTGACAGCAAGCATCTTTGTTGGATGGGATTCGCCGTTCTGGACACGTGGAGTTCCCCCTGATCCGGAGATGACACAGCTCTGAAGTCCTGAGTGGACTCAGGACTGTGCTTCACGCTAGATGTGCAAGCCTGAGGAGCCGTCACACCAGCGGTGCACGCTCACCACCCGCACTTCCCTGGTGAACACCACCATGGAGTAACTCTGGGAGCAAAAACTCAAGTTGACAAGAGCAGAGCGAGGGAGAGCAGGGAGGGGAAAAGATAACTATGCTTGTCTGTCTCATCTCTATTTATACGTTTACGTCTTTGCTATGTTTTCCACTTTGTTTTCTTAAGTGGTCTTTGTCCTGTCAGAGCATGAGTTTAGTGGGGAAACCCTCACCAAGAAGATCATACGCAAATACACTAAAACCACAGCATATTGCTAGAGACGTATGTTTTGAGTTGTGTGGGTGTGTTTGTCCTGTAGCTTTTCAAGTACAGAACATAGTTAGGTTGAAATCCTAGCCCTGTGAAAGACAAGGGCATTTTCCAGATGATTGTATTGGCTTCAGGAGATAACTTTTTATGCTTATTACATAAATAAAAGTGGACATTTCCAGTGATCTGAAGACATGCCTTGATGTCCTCGCTGTTTGCAGAAGCCTAGAATGGGAAATGATGAAAGGGATGATGAAATTTTGGGGAGGAACTGGGCCTTCTCATGAACACACAGAACACACTATAATGTCTTCTTCTTTTCTAGAAATATGAACCCGCAACCAAATTCCTGCTAGGCCTACGCTCTGCCTATCACCAATGTAACTAAGACAACTAGAGCAGTGTTTTGCAAAGGCTATGTTGTGAAAATGGTGTAAGCTTCTGGAAAGCCTTTTTCTGTTTCTGAGAGAGTTTCCTTTGTTTGTCTCAATTGCCAGCAAACTTAGACTAAATCTCATTAAACCAAACAAGAATGCCAACAAAGGATTTAAATGATCAGCTTTTAAATCAATTTAAATGAAAAAACAAACAAAAAAAAAGATAAAATGGTTTTAGGGCAGACAAGCCATCAGTCTGCAGATGTCAAAGGCTGGGTTAAATTAGGCAGCTTCACCGCACCCCTCCATTCGAGATAGCTCTAAGAGACAGTTAAGCACGTACTTAAACCCCAAGCAAAAGCAAACATGAAGCTGCTCTGAATTCTAGGCAGAGGAGGCTGGCTCAGGGTGGAGCTGCCTCCGCATTTTCTGGGAGGGTGAGACTCCCTTCCCATGCCCTTGGCTAGCGATTGCCCCCCTGGGGCAGCGACCTGAGGCTGGGCTGGGAATGAGCAGCCAGAGGCAGGGGAGGCTGGGGAAATTCCCAGTCTGGCTTCACATGAAAGGGAACATCCAGGCGCTTCACTCTGCACGTGGGACGCATCAGAGGCAACACACAGGAGCAGAGCGGCTGGACTGGGAAAATGCCACCGCCCAAAGAGCGGCGTCGGCTCAGAGGGAAACAACAAATAACTGCATCTTCTAGCCCATGGAGCCATCCCAGGAAAAACTGGTGTGCAAACAATTATGCTAGCCCGAGAGAAGAGACCTTGACTCGGAGACAGCATAGCATGCAAGTACACTGCAAACAGTGCTTGCAGACCCAGGAGAATGGGCACTGCCAAATCTGGGCTGCTGCTGCAGAGCCAGCCTAGGCTGCCCCAGTGCATGTGCTCGTGCCAGAGTCGCTAAGGCCAGGCTGGGCTTATACAAAGACCCAGCATCAAGCCAGGATTAGGATACCCAGTAGGAGAGTGTGCCAGAGCATTGCCAGGCAGATTAACAGCTGAGACCTGGGGGCAATCCTTGGAAAGGAAGCCTGACACGTCCTGAACCCTGGCTGTGACCTAGGGAAAGCTAAGGATATTCTTGTAAGTAAACAAAATTGACATGATTTTATTATATGTTGCACCTGCTACCTTGGCAATCCACAAGGCACTCAAGTCTGGGTAGCTATTTGGATGACAAAATAAATAAATAAATAAATAAATAAATAAATAGGACGGCTGCTGGTTGCTAGTGAGCATAGTATAGCATTGACTTTGATCCCAGCTGGTCATAGTAAGGAAATCTTACACATACCACTTACATATCTTGAGTATATAACATGTAATTGTTAAAAAAGGTTTCTTTCTTGTTGTATATAGAATAGTTCTTAAATCATAACATAGTCTGTCTCTGACAGTATTATCGTTGCACCTTTCTGCTGCTCAGTGGAGGGAAGGATGAAGCTGCTTCTTGCCAATTTGCGGTATGATGCGGTTAATGAAAGAACCAGCAGGTTCATGTGTGATGATAAGGATCACCTCTGCAGCTCTGAATGCACACTGGCATTAAGAAGTTAGCTGTGTAACAACGTGATGGTTTTGCTAGCTCTTTCAAAACGGTGCTAATGTAGTCCATAATAGTAAGTATCATCTTATGATGATTTATAATTCAGAGTATGCAAGCAGATGACTGTGATGTTAGATCATGAGGAGCTGAAAGGGATGTAGAGTGTATGGCCAAATTTGCAGTAATTTCATGATTTAATAGCTTTGACGTGCAAACCTGAATGGTCAGACTTTGGCTTCTGAGTTGGAACAGGGCACTTAGAGAGCCTGTGTTGCCAGCCCAAGGTTGTCTCCACAGGAGATGTCCACGACTGCACTTTTTTGAGGATTTCGAAGTCCAGCACGTGAGCAGAAATCTGCAGCTTTGTACTTGCTCAAGGTCTGGGGAACAGGAAGCACACAAAGCCGCAGCAGGGCAAACCAGGCCATATCTGGCTGCCGGACACAGAGTGTCAGAACAAGAATCCCAGAAAATGGGAGAGTTTCCAAGAAAGGGCACCAGCCGCATCATTCATTCCTGACACAGTTATGCAGCTGTTACTTAAGTCAGTCCTTGTCAGACCACAGTTCCCTGATAGTATCAGGAACTAGGCGCACATTTGTCAAACTAACTGGATGACATCTAAAGATAGCATAGAACCTAAGGGGAAGGAATTTAAAGGAAAACAAATCTCCATGGTTACAGTGGGGGGTTTGAAACGCAGCGGCAGCGTGGTCCCTGCATGTGGAAATCTGACTTGGGCGACCTTTGCTGATACGGACTCCTGGAAACGGTGCTAATCTGTGCAACGCCAGCAAAAGGGAAACGGCAGGGGCCCAGCAGCAAGCAACGATATTTTAACGTTCAAGGTTGCACAACGCAGCTGCTACAGGTCAGGCAGTGCCTAGGAGTCCAAGGGCTTGTTCCCTGCCCAGGCCGCACGGGAAAGGCGGCAGGAACCGATCACACCTTTGTAGTTGCATCAAGTCCTCCTGTTGCCCCGAGCACCCCAGTGCTGCTCTAGTTTGTAGTTCACGTGATCTTTTGTGGCCCCGTGTCCAACCTGGAGAAGCGTTTCCAGCTGCCTCAGTGAGTCTGACTGGGGTAGTGAGAGATATTACCCCTCACCACCACTTTTAGACCATCACAACTACCACTGTGCTGTGACCAGCCCATGCAGAAGGTTCTGGTCCCAGATACAAATTATTATATTATTGCCTAATATGGTACTATGATCAGAGTAAGTAAAAATAACATAGAAATGTCTTCCTGCCAGGCAAATCCAAAAGGGCGTTCTTGGTCTTCACTGTGTCCTGTGTGCCTGTTTTTCAGACCTCACAAGCACCCATCTTCCACCTCCATCTGGAAAGATGAGAAGCCAGCCAAACCAGAAGGATGTTTATATGGGAATGAATATATAATCACAGAGCTCTATAGCTCTATATAATCACAGAGCTCTCTTGGAGAAATGTGGCCAAGAAAGCCCTGTTTTGCTGACTGGAATTCAACAAGGAAGTCCCTGCAGAATCCTCTAGCGCCTGAGCTTTTCGTTTGATATTTTTGGGTAGCACATCCTTCTTTCCCAAGGCAGCCTGTGAGAGGCCGAGGCCGGATGGAGTTTCCTACACTGTTGGCAATACTGCAGAGGGCAAATTTGCATAAGAGCATCACCTCCACGCAGAGCTTGAAATAGTGTCATATAACCAAACTGTGATGAACTGACGGAAGTTTGCTCTGATGATGTAACCCTAGCCATGTTAAGTAACAGGGAAGGGTGGCGTTTCCAGGGAAACAGAGATTTTGCAATTCTCCCCTTTCTAGCTTGCTCACACACTTTAAGCTAACTCATCTCAGTTCATCCTTTTATTTTCAGTACAGTCCATCTTTGTTTTTCGGACTAGTCTCTAGCCGCCTACTACTAAGCCCCAGTATATCCCTTAAGATCCAAGTAACAGGCTCTGTATACAGCAGCAGCGATAAAACTTTTATACAGAATGGAAAGTTATAATCGCTTGTTTGCTCCAGCCAGGGATGGGATTTTCTGTGGTAGGAAGACAGGCCGTAAAGATATTTTACCCCTCTACTGTGTACCTCTGTTTTACTCTACTGTGTACCGCTGCTAACATCAGCCAATGCTGTGACCGCTCTGACGTCCTGCATACTTTCTCCCAAATGCTAAATCATCATTTCAGTTATATAAACATTAATCCAACTTTTAAAAAATCAGCAGCACGAAGTATCTGACTGAAAGTCCCTTCAGCTCTCACTTCCCACTTTTCTGACATCATCCTTTTCAGTATCTCTGAAACCATCACAGATCCCAACCAGAGCAGATGTAGAAACAGACCATGAACTTTCCCAGACTTTATCAGTTGAAAATAAGTCATCAAGTATAAAGACCGACTTTTTGCTATGTTTTTAATTTGTTATACACCTCAAGACGTGAGCTAAAATTAGAAATGGTTTTGATGCATAGCAGAACCAAAAACAGGTTTTATTGTTTACAGGTGGTCACTGTGTAGCACAAAGCACCCATCCATTTCTTTCCCCAAACCAGTTATATCAATACATCAGAAGGCACTGGGTACTTAGCAGTTGGTTTTCATGTTTTTTTTTTCAGAACTGTGTTGCAATACAGTTTTTAGCAAGGAAATTTATCAAAAGTATTTACAGTTGGTGAAAGTTCAAAGAGGCTAGATAGGAATTCAGATTAACTGGAAAACTAAACAAATGTAAAGGAAAGTAAGGATCAGATTCCAAAAACCTTTACTTCTCATCTACATTGCAAGCCTGACAAATGTTCTTGATTTGTGTTGGTTGTTAAAGAAGTGCAAATTTCATGATAAATTGATGTAGCTCCTGGGATGAATAAAATCAATAATGTAATAACATTGACTTAATTCCTAGCTGACGCTGATTGAGAATGAGTGCACAGACTTTGAGGTCTCCTTCCATGTACAAGCAGATATTAGTAAATCAGAGCCAGATTGCCAATTAAACCCTGTTATTTCAGGGCAAACTGGAATAAAATAATATGTGATGAAGAGAGTACACTGAGAGCAATGCTATTCAGGTGGAAGCTGAGCATTCAGCGAGTCCATGACTTCTGCATACAAACATCTGAAGAAGTCAGTAATGCTTTCAGGAAGGCCTGCAGAACCCGATTGATCATTATATCTTTTCCTGAAGTTATTTCTACACAGATAAAGCCAGTACAGATAGGTTAGAAGCCAAAGACCATCACTCCAAAGAGTAGGGCCCCCATTCACAGATTAGTCTTTGCAATTCAGCTCTGATTTAGATGCATATTATTGCTTTCCCTCAGCACACAGTTGATTAACGGGCCTCCTCCAACTCCCAGGAGACCTGTTCCCTGGATATGTTTAGTGTCCTTACTGTTTATATTTTACTTTTATCAGTGTGGAGTCAACAGAGTGAGTTCCAGTCCTCTCTGGATGCTTTGCCAAGAGAATCCAGGTTTAAGTGTGGGAATTTTTGGTTACTGGTGCACTAACATAGCCTTCGAATCGCAAATAAGATTGAGATAAGTAAGAGTTGTAAGAAAATGAAATCAAAACTCAAAATAAAATTAATGCGCATGCAATGGACTGAATGAAAGAAGCCTGATCTCTTGCACGTCTCTATTGCTCTCGTTATGTCCCCTCCCCCATTTGGATTCTCTGTTGTCTGGTAAGATTTTCTCTTAGTGTAGTGCTATCTGAATCTTTCCTCTAATCTGCTCCCAATTTTCTGGAACATTTAATATAAATTTAACATCACTGCATTGAGCCCTCAACAATTCCATCATATTTAGTCAAAGTTGAGCATCTGAGTCAGAAGCTACCAGGAGGGATAAGGAGACCGATATACATAAAAGGGGCATGAATTGTAAGCGAGGTATTTTTAAAAAATGTTCCCTTTATTATGATAAGCGGAGTGGATCTGTTTTGAAGTAGGGGAGGGAGAGTGAATGTGGAACCATAGGTTGCTGCTGGGTCTCTGCTGTTACCTTGATGGATGAAAAGCCCCAGACACATTGGACCAGGGTTTTTCACAGCGTAATCATTTGACCTTGCTTCTTCTTGATCCCCTGAATGTTTGCTCACCATTTCAGTGGAAATGGCAGATGAACCCTCGATGCTCCCCAGTGTTTCATGTCAGATACTCATGTCTCCTAATTGCAACTGGCTGCTGCATGTAACTATAGAGGCTGATAAGTCATGAGGGAGAGATGTCAGATATGAATGCCCTTGAAATAAGCTATTCTCATGATATCACGCCGGGATCAAGGGAAACACATTATCCCCAAGTACGTATGAATGAACTAGGGTTATTTGGCAGCTCTGTAATTCACTCAGTTTTTTTCCTCGGAGTAAAACACCAAACTCATTCATTATAGTTGGCTTCAGGGCTCTTAGGAGGCGCCCTGAAAGCTCTCCATCTTCAGCATGGACAGCTAATCTAGACAAATAATTTTAAATAGTTTAAGAGAGAGTTTGACCCCCGATGTAAAATAATTAAAGGTTAAAAGGACATCATGGTGTGTATCTGTAGAGAATATAAACTGAGCTGTGTTTTCTTTTTCTCTGGACTCTTTGAAAGGTTCAAATTCAGTTTATATGCTTATCACCAAATTTCATTTTATACAGTACCTTAAACATAAACTCCCACTCAGTCTGATCAAAGCCTTTCCAGCATGAAGCGGCTGAGCTACAATCAGTTCCCTTGTTCACTCAGCCAAGTCAATGTTCTTAATCAGTATAAAAACATTAGAAGTCAAATGGTGGTTTTTAATAAAACTGGTTTGATCAGCTTCCAAGGAGGTGGCAGAGGTCTCTGGAAAGAACATTCTTGCCAGCTCCTAGAAAATGCATGCGAGCCCTGGAGAGTGCAGGGCACTGTGAGGACCCTGTGCCTCGCTGATGACTGACCTTATTATCCCAGGAAAGAAAAGTCACCTCCTAACCCTTCACTCTAATCCACCACCAGCACTGAGTGAGTTCCTGCTCATGAAAACTCATTTATCTCAGCTTCTTCCACTGGAAAATAATCAAGCCCCTGGGCTTTGCCAGAGATCAAAGTAATGATTGCTCCAGTTGTCTCAGCTTCAAAATCTATTGCTTCTTTAGATGCTGTTGTCACTTAACTCAGACAAAGCAACTTCACACTGAAAGGAAAGTCCAGAGCAGCTGCAGATTAGAGTCAGGGCAGCAGTTAGGAAGTGGCACAAGCAGCACAGGATCCCTCTGTCTTTCTAAGCCTTCCCTCGGCGTCTTAAGCAAGGTTCCTGTGGGAGCACGGCAGGAGCCATGGCTGTCCCCAGGAGCTGCTTGGTGGTAGCTCCACGATAGTCCCCTTCTAACAGAGGCCACTCGCTGCCGGGTGCTAGTGCCTCCTACACCCCAACTTGCCCTGCATGGCAGCACATCTTGCTGAGGGTTCATGTTCTCTTCTGAACTGACTGAGCTTTGATTCTCTCATGGGGAGAGAGGGAGCTCCATGAAGCCCCCTCCTCCTTATAAAGCAGAGACAGACAGACGCGCCACCCCCTGGGGTGTTTGGGCCAGGCCACTGGTCACCCTGAGCCTACTGGAAAAATCCATCGGGGTACAGGGCCACTGTGACCTGGGGGATGTGACACTGTCCGAACTCCTCTAGATTACCAATCAGAAGAATTGGGGAGGCACCATGTTGTGAACGGGTTGCTGGTGGTCTCCCAACCTTTCTCTGAGACTGCAACTAAGATTCCAACTCTTATTCTGAGAGTTTTCAAGCACTGAATGCTAGAATCTCTCTTACTACATAAGGTGTGTGCCCCTACATGGTTGGAATGGAGGCCATCACCAGGAACACGCATGGCATAGACAGTAAGAACCACTACGGAATATAAGGTTGTATTGATTTTTTTTTTAACTCTGTACTTCAAATATTTAGAATCAGAAATGTAATGTGAATTTAATTTACAGCAGTCAAGTTACAACAAGAAAGAAGCAGGGGCACTTTAGATTCAGGCACTACAAAATTTAAATAAATAAATAAATAAATAAAAACACTAGTGAATATGCACTTCTGCAATCACAGTGTCCTCCCCTCCCTGAGAAAGGCTGTCAACAGAACTCAGTGAGGCAAATATAACTGAGACCGTTCCAGCAAGACATCCTCCTGGTACAACCCACTCAAATACACAAGTCATCAGCAAGCACTCCAACTTGTAAACCCATCCAAGTTCATCAGGAAGAGCCTTTTTCCCTTTGGGACAGCACTTGGAAGTAAGCATCACTTGCAGGTCTCGGCCCTGTTGGGCTCTTCACCATCCCAAGGAGTTTAATCACTAAGGTCACAATCCTTCTTTAGGACAATTTGGGCAGACTCTTCGAGGAGCCGTAGGAAGCAGAAGCGATATGTTCACAGATGGATCTGTGCGGATATCTGGGAGCTTCCTGCATGCAGGAAGCAGCAGGGGAGAAGAAGGGCACACTTAGCAGAAAACTCTCATTCACAGCTATTTATACCTTCATGGCTCATGAGTATGCAGAGAATTGATCATTTCTAAGGAACTTCAACTACAAGGCAGTAAAAGTAGCTGACCCATCTCACTGGGTTGTTCTGCATCCTGCCCATTCAGGCAGTAGAAGGACTCTCACAAAGGCACTGGAAATAGTTCCGGGCCAGTCACAAAGCAAGAACAGGAAGACAAGAGCACCTGAAAGCATCAGACAGTCTACATTTTTTGGAAAAGAAAAAAGAGCAATGCCACAGGTTCCCAAAGACAGATTTATGACCTAATTTTTTCACCCGTTTGTTCAAACCTTTAGCTGATGGCCTAGCAATATCCTGTGAACAATCTCTGTGAGGAATTGTACGGATCATCTCTATTTTCAAGGCCTGTCTTCATGTCACTATCATTTTTATGGAGCACTGTCTTGTGGTGGTTTTGTTTTGTTTGTTTTCTTTGCTTTTCTTTTCCCAGTACTACAGCAGACACAGTGAAACTGAGGAGAGTCACATGGAAATACACAAATCCTCATACTTCTGACTGCTTTCTGGTAACACATTCTCTTTCCAGGCAGATCAATAACATCTATAAACCTATGCAAGTCTAAAATGCCCAGTTGCTGCAGACAGCACTTTCTTATGCAAACTATTAAATTTAAAGGAAAAACCAAAGAATTACCAGTCAAAGAAATATGAAAAAAAAAGCATCATTATCTCTCATTTTCACCTTGTTAGGCATCTATCAAGCTCATCCCTTGTGCATCTTCTATCTTTTCCTCTTCTTTTATCACCAGTAAGTGATGGGTGACTCCAGTTTTCACCCTGAAAGTCTTCTCACCTCACCTGTACCACTGATCTTAGAGCAGCCACCAGCTGTGCCCACCCACCTTGGAACAGAGCCACAGCTTTTCCATGCTGGTGCTTCTACTCAACTTCTGCTGATCTCATTTGCTAGTCTGTGCTGTTTTTCAGTGTTCAGTTATAACTGCCATGCTGTTAAAAGACTGACAGATATTCAGGACAGGAGTTGAGTGAGGACATTTCGAGGAACAGTACATCTTTCTTGTGCTACTGAACTGTCTCTTAAATGGCTGTAAATTAGAGACATGAGGAATAAATTTGCTATTACATTCACCAGGCAAGGTGTATTCTAATTCTCAGTAGTAAGATCTCATCATATTTATTCCGAAAAATAAAAAGTCTTATTCATTCATTTCTTTATAATGTAATCAATCGTGTCTCTGTGCACGTAAAATAATTTTCATGGATGTTTTTCAGCTATAGTACATTCACAGAAAATCACTGCTCAGAGTTCTTGTACCATCATTGAAAAAGGCATTTCACAACTGTGTCTAGTCTAGCTTGCAACAATACTTAGAGATGATTAATTTTGACTTGTTGTTAGCTCTTAGTCACAAAATTTATTACCTTCTCTGTGAGATAAGTCAGGCTTGATCCTGCACCTTTGGGAACAATAAAAGTTTTTCCATTCATTCCAAAAAAAAAAAAAAAAAAAAACCAGGATCAGGCCCTCAGTTTTCTTCATGTTTGTTTCTTCTAACTGAGAGGAATCATATAGAATAGCAACTGGAATACTTCAGGGTAAAGCCCTTACTCTTCCAAGCTTACTAGTCACTAGTTCGTGGCATAATTTACTGGTGACGTAGTATCAGCACAATGGCAAGAAATGTCCACAGTGAATTATTTCATTAATGTTCTCCTAAAGCACTTTTTTGCATCTGCTTCTTTGATCACTGTTGTCCAAAGCAGGCCACAAGGCTGGATTACTTTTTCTGCCCACCAAATGGTAGGCACTGTGTCCCTGAGCACGCTCACCAGGTTGCCTCCTTTCCTGTAGCCCCCACAAAAATACGTCTAGGTTTCATACGTCTGCAATGTGCCGTGCCACGGTCTGTCTCTTCCTCTATGACCCCAGACTTCGTGCAAAGCTGACTGGGTGGTCTTCGTTTGGGGGAACCTGGTAGAGCAAAGGGGTGGAAAAACAGTGCTGCAGCCTGGAGAGGAGAGCGAGGTGGAAGAGCTGTCCCAGCTACTAGAGATGCAGATGCATCTATGGGTAGGGAGTAATTCCTTACCATGCATTGTTGCCCCTGGGGCCAAGGGCTGTGCTCCTCCTGTCCTGCATCACGAATGAGTTGCCACATGTATCATAGTCCAAGAAACTTGGAGCATCAGCATCTAAACTAGGCAGGGAATGAGGCCTGTGGGATCTCTGATGAGAGAAGGGAAAGAGGAGGCTGAGAACCAAAGGCTCAAGAAGAGGATCAGGTTGTGTTTACATAGTTAGGTGGATAGGGACATGTGAAATGTGATTCAGACATTTTAATGAGATTGAGCTGTGTAACTCCAAGCTGGATTAAGCTGCCAGACATCTGTGCAGTTCCGTTGTGCTGTAGGGAACTGTCACACCCCGATGCTGTGTTGCAGAGGAAGAAGGTGACTTTCCCCCCCTAGGGGAAGCCCAGCTTATCATGCAAGAGCACCCAAATTTTCCCAACCAAAGGCTGCAACATCCCCTTTTCTGGGAATGGTACAGCCACACCCCATCTGCATAGAACAGAGGGGATTGCAGCAAACATCCCTTAAAAAAGAGGTGCAGCTCATAAAGACTGCAGGCCACAGCAGGCCATCTTCTATCCTTCAATCAGTGATCTTCAGCATGACTCACCAGGGAGCATTGCAGCAAGGCACCCGTAATCTACAAAGGCCATATCTAAGTACGCATTGACAGGACTGGTAGCACCACTTTTTTTTTTTTTTTTTTTTGAGATTGCCCAACTTCTCTCTATAGTATCCCATTTTTCAGTTTGCTTACAGCTCTGCCATCCTTTTATCAGTTCCAGTGCACATACTCCAAGCTTAGTGCCTGCCTCAGGCTCATTGCTTGTTTGCTGGGCTTGGGGGTTTGGGGAGGATATCTTGTTCTTCGTTTAAATAATTCAGCTTTTTCTAAGAACAAGATTTATCAAAAAAGAAAACTTTTTTTTTTTTCCCTTGCAATTGTTCTCTGTAGCAGAAAATTGAAACGTGTCAGGCTGATGGTATTTGGGTCATGAATCTGCCATGGAAGTCCATTCCCAGTGCTCAACTCAGTAGCTTCTGGTGGCAACCAGACTGCAAACAAACAACCTGTCACGTTTCAGTCCACGCGGTGGGTGAAGGCGCTCCTCCCAGCTGCACAGAGAGCGAGGTGCTATGTCTGCGGGCACTCCAGTAGCACAGAGGCACCATTACCCACCTGCAGCTCAGAAGGCACAGAAACTAGGCTGATTCCAAAGAGCCTAATAAGAGAAGCCGTCAATCTATGAGACAAATGCTGGAGCAGAAAGGAAGGGCTAGAGCACTCAGGACTTGATACAAAGAGAGAGGAGACCAGAGATTGACTACGGGAGTGTCTACAGCTCAGACAGAGAGTCCTCGGGGATGATAAGGACTTGTCACTTCCAGTCGTTCCCAATCGAACTCCAGTGCAGCCTGGTACCCACTGCCTCTTTGCGCAGTCCTACACAAACACCATTGCTAACAGGGTTTAACTGTTATCCAAGAAGCAAATGCTCAGCTGAACTGGGCATAAGCACCAGGCCTAGGGAAGAAGGCCTGCGAGCAACCTGAAGTCAGAGTGGTTTTGGTCAATGAATCTAGGACCCATCCCTTCACTATGGGGTTGAAATCTATTTGGATCAAAAATGAGAGGCTGACCTGTGAGCCTGTCATTGTTATCTGCCTCTGTCATGAGTGTTCGTTTAGTTCAGAGAAATGAGTCCTGCAAATTTGTACAAACTAATTTAGAAAAGGCTATAACTAATTTCTGGAAGTTAACACATTCCATATGCTCCAGGCAGATATGTGAGAATGACAGGCATGTAACTATTTTTCAGACTTGGGAGACTGTTACACCAGAGAGCCACCATCAATCAATCAATTAACATTGATTAATTAGGGGGAGACAAAGGGCAGCGAAGATACTGTAATCCAATTTTCTGAACACTGGATCTGAGTGTGCACAAGGTGAAAGCATTTCTGAGCCCAGCAGAATAAGGTGTTCAGGGCATTCTGAAATTCTGAAGTGGACAAGTCTTGGGGCATGCGGTCAGAGGCTGTATGTGGTGGGAAGAGCAATCTCGGGAAGATAAGGTGTATCTTGGAGGAAGCAGAAAGGACGAGGCTTTCTGCAGCGACAGCAAGCAACTACATGGGAGGAACTGTAATAAAAAAAAAAAAAGTTGATGGTAGAAGAGGGGAAAGAAGTTAGAGAGCTAAAGCTAAAAAAATAAGAGCAGAGGGAGTAAAATGTGAGAGAGGCTGGGAGGGGTTAGAGGGAGGGAGGGAGAGCCTCTCTGCTTCTCACTCTCCACCGAGTGAGTGAAACAAGACTTGCCGGTGCTGCCCTTTCTGCCTCCCTCTCATTGCCTGCACCATGACATATTGGAGGGTCCTTCCCACAGACAGGGTGTGACAGGGAAATAGCAGAGATGGGCTCATGAATCCCCATTGTGGCACAGGCTGGGTCCCACAGCTCTCTCAGAGTTTGTTGGGGTACAGCCTGGGTAGGTATTTGCAGCACCAGAGGGCACCAGACAGCAAGGAGCCGGTGCCAACTGGGCCCATGGGGCTAAAGAGATAAGGTGTAGGAAGAAGAAGTCTAGATGCAAAAGTAGTATATGGGAGTCAGGGTGGAGATGTCAAGAAGTATATGTATTTTCATTTACTCCTTCTAACCAACTTGGACTAAGTCTCCAAATACACAGCTTCTGGAATCTCTCTGCTCTGTCAAATAAACGAAATGCATCTATAATGCAAATCTGACTCTACCTTCTCTGAACTAGGCATGCCCATAATACACATTCCCCAAAACTCCTTTTCAGAAACTGTGAAACATTTTCACACAGAATCACTGTGTGAAACTACCAGAAACTATCAATCAGAACCACTTTGCAAATGAAGCAAAAATTGAGCTGTCTTCTGTGTGGTCAAGAACTCCTCAAGAGCCCTAGAGGCAATCAGACACCTGGTTAACCTTTTAGCACTTGTACCATCTTCTACAGCCCCCTAAGCCTTATGCAAAAGACAGATACCATCTACACTCCCACTAAGTCTGTCATTGAAACCATTGGCCTGGGTCATTTTCCACCTCGCTGTTAACAGCTCGGGTGGCAAGAAGGCCCAGAGGCACTTCTAGAGACACAAATCTCTGCACTGATACAATCACGTGAATGCTTGAAAAAATTAAGTTTCCTTCTCCCCTCTGTGTCCTTGTACCTCTGAAATTAGATTTGCTTAGATGTAGGGTAATTACTGTGAGTCCTCTCTTTCAAAAAGGCACATTAGTTGGCTGCAGCCCTAGCTCATGAGATGCATGACAGAGAGCAGTACTACATCTTTTATACCCAGCTTGCAAAACCCTGAGTCTTGGGACTCTAATGGAACCATGAAGGGAAGGGGCTGTTGCCAAAGCAGGTTCCCAGCCTGGGAAATACTCAAGGAAGAGAGTATCACTGCTGGCATGACTTCTGGATATGTTCAAAGCAAAATTTTCACCCGTTACCCTGCTACACAGCCATCTTGCTTTTTCTCTCCCCTGTGAACAGCATCTTCTAAATCCCCCATCTAATCTGTTTCACACTGAACTTTTTAGTCAGGTCTCTTCACTTTTAGCCTTGAGTTTTATCACAAACACACACACAAAAAAACCCTCAGACAAAGGAAGCCTCCTGTGTGGAGGCCTCACAGCAGCTTTCACTTAAATTAGCTGCTTAAACTCTGACAGGTCCTCACTTAAAGTCTCTCTCTGTTTTGCCTGAGCTTCACAGCAAGCTCAGCCAGCAAGAGGGAGAGGATGTGGTTTACCAATCACACACCAGAGATGAGAAACACCTTGTTTTGGAATGAAAACTAAAAGAAAAAAAAAAAAAAAAAGAGAGAATGCCGCTGACTGAGAACAAATATTCAGAAAACCTTGATGTGTCATCTTAATCATCTCCCTATTCATGAACACGCTCCAAACCTCTTGCAAGCTTACGATAAGGAGCCGCTCACCAGTGCCACGAGGAGACAAAGCGTTCTGGTTTTCTGGAGCTGCGAGTTATAACATGCAAGTGAACACTGCGCTCAGAACACTTTTCACTTCCATGTTCCCATCCAGAGCAGCATTTCACCTGATAAAATGATGAACTATGTCCCGCAGCTGTGCTAACTATGACAGGAGGGGGACCACACTGATCGTAGCGTGCTGTCAGTCAAGAAAAGGGGCTCACGCTGTGTCATGTGCTCTGTATTTCCTGTGGCCTAGTGCTTTCTTAGGGGACATAGCAGCAATTTATGTACACAGCTCTAAAGTTAAAGACTTGATCAGATTACATGTTTTCTTCCTTCTGGTACCAAACATTATCTTGTTCCTTTAAACCCTGCTTAACCCTACTTGGGTTCCTGTTTCTCTGCAGCGCCCATACACCAACAGAGAAGTGAAAGCAACTATTTCTGTTGGGTTCCGCTGCTCCGAGCAGTGTGTGAGCGCCTGCGGATGAGCAAAGAGCCAGAGGAACACGTGAGAGGCTGAGGGAGCCTCCAGTCATTTCAAGACAGAAGCAAGCTCTGAACTAACCTGCCAGTACAAAATTGCAGCCGTTCATCTTGTAAGAAGAGCTTGCTCTGCTGCCAGCAATGCATGGTCAGCTTCCAAGGTAGCTAACAGTCAGGCTGGGGTTCATCTCACTGAATATTAGCTGAACTATGAAGTTTGTATCATTATCCAGGCCTCCTAAGTACGAAATGCAGAGAGACGGGAAAAGAATTCCTCACACCAATTTTATACCTATTTTGGGATGGAACAAATTGTTCCCAGACTGTGCCTCTCTGTCTCCATAGGGAGTGGAGACTGACTTAGGCTAGATGCTGAGCTGTCAGATGGCTGGAGTTAGGTAAGATGAATCCAAGTCATCTTAAACAACTGTGTTTATCTGGGTCTTTTGCCAGTCTGTGCATGTATAACTAGGATCTCCTGGTGCTATTACTTCCAAAGCATCCAGAGGTATGTTAGGTGGTGCCTCCAGTGACCCCGTGTCTCTGCTGCTCTGTGGATCTCTGTCCTCTCCGAAAGTTACTTCCTTTGAGTATCTGTATTTCAGTAGGAATCCAAAGGTGATGAGTTATTAAGGTAACAAAAAGGGAGAAGATTACACCTTTCCCCCTTTTTATGTTATCTGAAGAGCATCCAAGAGCAGCTTGTTCCTGCCCTTAAACAAGTAGCTCTGTTAGCAGCCGAGCTAGTGACTCCTAGTTTCCTATGGGGTTGTGTTTATGGTTAGATTCTCTGATGCCTAGTAACGTGCACAGGCCAATTACAGCTTCTCCTGTGCCCAGGGAGCTGATTAGGATGAACTCCCATGTAAATTATCCGGTGGCAACCGTGAGTTCTGCCAGGGCCTCTCCTCGAGCAGAGACATGTTCGGGGTTGCCTCCTCTAGCCAGCCAGCTATTCTTCCTGCTTGGAACTGGTGCATGAGTTCAAAGGTCAGGGAGGCATGGCAGAAATATTTAGTCTTCTAGCAAATCCAGCAAGCCTCTTAGAAATACAAAGAGGGAACCCATTCATGAAGAATGCAAATACTCCTTCCTCCGCACATCAGCTTCCAGCACAAAGCTGTTTTCACCTCTGTCTTCCCCTGCTCCCCCGCCTTACATCAAACCTTTGAAGGCACTGGTTCGGCAGGCAGCAGGAACAGAGAGGTTGTTTTGTTGCTGTTGAGGTATAGTGCACCTTAAATATGCTAGGATCTGCTGAGTCTTGTGGAGAAGTCTTCCTAATGGGAAAAAAAAAAAAAAGGTTCCCTCTTGAAAAAAAAAAAAGATGTACTTGGAAAGATAAAGGATAATTCGGTCCTTTGTATGCTTATATCATAAAACTGAATACGAAATAATTACCATAAATGAGGCAACTAGTTCCTACACCCTCTGCAACCTAGATGACATCCTTTTGTGTCATCAAAAGTATCTTACACAAAACACATTACTTACTATCTTATCTCAGTCACCTGAGCTAACATGTACAAAAGCAGAAAACCAAAGCCCTCTAAATCATCTCCGTTAAAAAAAGAAAAAAAAAATGAAATAAGAAGGTTTTAGCTCTGTTCCCTCCTCCAAAACTATTGGCACTAGGACAGGCATGTGATCTTATCCCTAAACAGGGTGTTCCTTAGGCTCTTTGCCAATTTAATTGGCTTATTCATATCCTTCCCTTCCAGATTACCTCAGGGTGATTTACATGTTGGAGGCCTATAAACACAGATGATTCAGTGCGTGAAAACCAAAAACATTGTTCAGTGTCTGACGGGGTCCTTACCGGTTTTTGCCCCCAGATTAATTGCTCTTAATGCAGGGACTTAACATAATCAAACTCTGATGTCATCCTAATGTTGTAAAGACAAAGGAACTTCTAAAATACAATGGGACTGGTAGCATCTGCTTTTATTATGTATGTATGTATGTATTTATTTATTTATTTATTTTTACCATATAAACCAGGTACTCTGCAGAAGCAAGCAACAGGCTGGGTTTTCATCTTGGGAGATACAGATGCTCTCAGCCCAGCTCTTCAGGCTTCTGGCCATTTTGAAAACTCTGCTTTTTCACGGAGAAAGCTCTTGAAGTGAGCTCTAAAGAAATGCAAATACAGAAACAATTTCATTTCCCCTCTCCACAAAACTTTTCTTACAGTGGTTCAACAGCTACTTAATGTGGCATTAGCTAGAATGAAAAGGTAGACTTCCATTGAATTCAGAGCCAGTTTCATTTAGATGTTGAGTCAGAACTTTCTCCTATCCAGGAAATATTCTGCAGGTCAATTCAGGTCATGTAAGTTTATCTCTACCAAACGAAGCAAGCAAGTGAAGAGTTATATTCATGAATAAAACGAATAGATTGCTTTTGCCATGTTGCTCATTAAAGTTAAGGCTAGATTAAATCTTTTCTTTCTGTAACATATTACACCAGAAAACTTTCGGAACATATTTCTTCTCTATATTTTGGGTCATGATTTAAGATATTTTTGACTCAGGTCTCTCATCTCCTACCGCTCTCTCCCCCTTGCCCCCCCCCAAAAAAGTCACTCAGTTCCCTCCAGAGGAAGATTACTATGTGCCATATTCAGACACTTTTTCTCCTTAAATTGTATGACCCAGCAGTATCTTTCATGAGAAAGCTCCCTGCTTCTAAAACAAATGCAATACCTACTGCAAAGCCACTCATAACAAATCCACCATCATTTCAGTACATTTCCATTTTACCCTCTGAAAAAGAATGCTCCATGCTTAACACACATCTCCGTAAGACCTTCAACCAGTAATTTTAACCTGTTTCATGGTAAGATTTATATAATATTCTTAAAAATATAATATCTTTAAAAGCAACAATATAAACCAGAATGCTGTACAGGAGTGCCTTATATGGCAGTCCTCACCAGTCTCCTTCACAATCTTTCTGGAATCAGCTGCTAATGAAGTTTTATTTTCTTTAATAACAGACTTTATGCACTTTAATACGTGCCAGAGGATGAATACATCTGTAGCATTTCAGCTGAGGCATTTCAAAGTCCAGCACTTTTAAATCAGCACAGACACCTCAAAACTAGTTTCCCTGTTTGTGCTGACAGTTGTGGTTACAGGTGTTACGCATTTACAACCTTTACTTAGATATTTAAACTTGCACACAAATTCATTCATATTTGCATTCACCGATTGAGGTTATCTATCTGAAAAATCTGCAGTACATTTGTAGTGCCCACACTGACTTTATATAACATGTTCTTACAAAAGTTCCAGGCAACATCACAGAATTATTACAGTTTGCGTATTTAAATGCAAGTGAACCACTGCATGATGCATGAAGCCTTTAATATATAATGCAGAGGGAGCAAGCATGTAATGAAATGGTGGGAAGAATGAGGGGTGAACTCCCTAGAATTAAAGCATAAATATATATCATTTCTATAAATGGCAGGAGCACCTCACTCCTACTGAATACTTTTTAAACATTTATACCACAAACAAACTAGCAGTAAGATTCAGATCTCATAAGAGGTTCGTTATAGGACCTGATCATTTAGAGTATTAGAGAAATACTGCCTAAACAACACATATAAACCAAACATGATAGAATATAGTCTAAAAAAAGCACCGGTACTCCAGATTCACTGCAGGAAGCAGGAAAGCCGGCAGTCCTGAGAACTTCCCTTCTTTGATCCACAAGGAGAAAGGGGGGTGCGTGTACTCACCCTCATCTAGATCTCACTTTCTTCAAGGCAAAGAGTTGTGCTGATTCAGGGCTCCAGCCATGGCCCCAAGAGAATTTTGTTCTTATACTCCCCACACATCAGATCTCAAGATTTTCCGTCTCTTTCCCTAATTCAATTAGTTATAGTAACAGGCACCTCTTTGTTGCTTGTCACCCAAGTATTTTAAGCATTCTGAATCCCGTCTCATTTTATACTTGTTTCTAAAGGACTCAGTTCTGGCCTTCAGCTCTTTGTTTTCTTTCAAAATCTTATTGAACGTGTTGTGCTTCGCTGTGCTCACTTCAAGGACAGATTGCTTTCTTTTGTCGTCATAACTCTCATTCTGAAATGTCTGAAACTTATAATCAAATGCAAAAATGCAATTCTCTATTCCATTTATTTTCCTTGTTAATAGCATCACGATGCTGCGTGTTTCAGATAACTCCCGTCAGTGACATGCTGTGGGTTACAATGCAGAAAACGATGCTGAATGCTTGCAAGGGAGAGCTCAGACAAGAAAAACTGCTAGTGCATTTTGCTCAGAAACATCCAAGTTACAGCTATTCTTTTATAGCTCCTGTTGCAGCAGGGGTTGGCAGTTGCAATAGGTCTGTCCCCCGCATCTTCTCTGGGGCCACCTTAAGAGTGACAAAAAGTGCCTTTTCTGAAACATTAAAGGTAATTGTAGGTATTGTGTAAAAAACCTGCTCCTGCTTCCACTGAAGTCAAGAGGAAAACAGAACAGCCTAGGAGTGGGAGCTTTCCTTTCTTTACTTATTTAAGTGCCAAGCAGTGTTTTGTGTGGCTGTTTATTAAATAATAATAACACAATAATGCCCAGAGGCCCCACTTAGCATTGAGAAGTCGCTGCAGTGGGATTGTGCAAACACGGAGGAAGGGACAGTGGGCTGGGAACAGCCAGCAGGCGGGAAAGACTTCTCCCCAGGCTCCGAGTCACCCCGAGCAGCTAATCCTGTTGTTTGTGTGGGAGTTTTATGTTACTTTGGCTTTCATTTTTGATTTTTTTTTTTAATGTTGAGATATGGAATAACCAGGAAGACATACAAAGAGGTTTTCTTCAAGGTAACTGAGCATGCAAAGTGGGGGGAAAAAAATGCATATAGATGTATAAACCAGAATGCTGTACAGGAGCTGTGCACGGACCTTAATAGCTAAAATTAAAGCAAAGGGGTGATTCCCCTTTCATGAAAATTGAGCCTTTGCGAAAGTCTGTTCACTGGAGTGAAGTCGCTCCTCACTTTAGAGGGATGGGAGCACAGGAAGAGACCGGGACCCCTCAGGATGCCCTCAACAGTCGGTAACAAAACAACGGGAGAAACATGAGGCATACGGGGAGGCCGATCCGAAGGAGTAGGATAAGAATAAGCTTGTTGCTCTTGGCAGAAAGCAACTGGCAAAAGTTAATTGCCTGGCCAGTATCTTGTTCGGTTCTTTTTGTTTTGTTATGAAACAGGATTTGTTTTGGTTATAGAGGAATGGCCTATATCCCAGCCGAGGAATCTGTGCTGGATAGGCTTTACGGCAGAAGTACTTTATTTTATAGAGATCTGAATGAAGACAGCGTGGATTCGGTTCACAGGGCCGTTGTTCTAGACTAAGGCCTTGCAGCTCCATAAGGAAATGGGAAGAGGAGGCTAAGGAAATCTTCATCTACTAGAATGGGGAAAAGAGACACCCCAAAGGGAGTCAAGAGGAGAAGCTGAAGATTCCCTAGGGGAACCAGGACTTTATCTATTACTGAACAGAGAAGGTAAAAAGTAAGTGGAAGCTGCTTCATGGGCACAAGTGGGCAGAGGTGTAGAAGCAGATGAGGTGAGAAAATAGTGTATGTTGATGGTGCCAAGAACAACCAAAAAACAGAGAGGAGCCCAGAAATCAGGTGCAGAGGGAAAGAGGTTTGTGAGAACAAGGCATTGTCAGATTTTGTTGCATTTCATCTCCTTTACACACCCTGGATGACAATAAGGATTCTGCAGCAGGAAATGAGTTAACAGCCTAGTTGAGGCTCTAGGAGATATTGCCCCTATTCCCAGCCCACATAATTAGGAGGGAATAGTCAATACATTTGGTTGTCACTGCATCTTGTGTTAGTTTGTTCATCAACATCCCGGCATGGAAGAAATGCTCCATCTTCACTACATCTAAGCCCGATAAAGCTGTGTATGTTCCCTGGGAACATGGGCTCCAGCAGCATCTTGTTTGGCACTCACATGGCTCAAAGTACGTTTGATTTTAATGGCTCTTATTTCGCAAGTTTAATATTATTCACATGATTAATATTTAGCTATATTTTCCACTATTCCAGTTCAATGTATTTTTAGGTGACTTGATTCCAATCTCCAGTTAGTAGAATTATACTGTTCCTTTACCGATGTAATCACATATTGTCCTATAAAAAAAATATATAGTTCTTTTGGAAAGAACTTTGGTAGAAAAGAGCACTTTTTCTTTATGCTAACACTCCATGGCAGCTTTTGAGGATCAAGGTGAAAGCAGAGTTTAGTTTATGCAGTGTTTTTCAAAAAATCCACACGGGTAACCTCATACGTGTAGCTAGAAAATGCAAATTTCTTATAGGCTAAAAGTAAGCAAAAAGAGACACAAGGTATCAGAGATAGGTGCCATGGAAGTTTTTATTTGTGCATTGCAGTGTTCGAGAGGGCACGTCTGGCAGAGGGTGCGCAGGGCATTGGGGAATAAGACATTTTTGCGTTAGGTGGCAGCACCATTTCCAATACCCTGTGGCACAGCCCTCCCTGCACCCCACTCCTTTTGGTGAAGCAAGTCAAGGCCGTGACTGACAGTGGGAGAGAAGTGCTGTTCCTTGCCTAGCTGCTATTGACACCTCCCTGAAATTGCAGAGATACTCTCGGTGGTAAGTAGAGCTGCAAAATTTTACTCGGCTTCCTAATTAGTCTGTATCCAGGTCTGCTGGCACAATACATGCTTATACACCAGCGAGTTTTCCTTTTATAGACTCAATGCATTGTCCTGGATATAGGTGAACTGATGGAAATGGGTTATTGCTGCCTCACCTCCTTGCAAGGAAAAAGTTTAGATTCACTGTGACTTCATGGTTGTCATCTTCTGCAAAATGACTACAAGGACTCCCTGGGTCCGTCCTGATCCTGTCATGCCCCTGGAGGCAATCACATCATATAATCCTTTTTCTTAGAATATTAAGCTTAAAGACCAGTCAGATTTGACTGCTTAGTTTATTTCTGCCCTTACTAATGAAAAACTGCTCTGGAATCTTGTGCCTCTGATAGTTAGAAATTTGTGATTTCCCATTTGGGTATAAGTAATTGCCAGCTCTTATATGAGCGTGGTCCTTAAAACTAAAATAGATCTTAAAATTCCCTTGAACATAACTGCCTCTTGTGCTTTATTATTTATTATGAAAATAATATATTTGTTTGGGACAAACACTCCTTTAATTTCTTGCAGTAACAAAGTTTCCCATTCCTATTTTTTGATCAGCCCAGTCTACAGAAATTCCACTTTGAATGAATCTCTCTGGAACATGTATGACTACATGAAAATGCCTGCAGTGCTTCAGATGAAACACTGCTCCAACACTTGTGCACTTCCATAGGTCCTTACCAAGGACCCCACCTGCCCTCTGGAAGGTCACCCCGCATTGCAGGTTCAGACTGTAACGTTACATGTGCGGCAGCAGCGTAAATCAGCACCGAAAGAAGAGCTGCCCTTCCCTGACCTCTGGCTTTCATTCCTCCTCCTGTGCATCCCTTCTATTTTGCCAGCAAGTATTTGCGTTACTCTACAGCGAAGCAGATTGAAAAAGAAGTGATGCAATGTTTTTTTTTCTCTTGGCTATTTTTCCCACCTGCACTTTCCCATTCCTGCACTAATCCCCATTTTCTTAGCTCAACTAATCGTTTTTCACTTGGCACCACACAGACACTTCAGTGAAATCCTGACAGATTCTCTCTGCTGCATTGTGCCTATAAAATCTGCAGGCACACTGTGTGCCTAGCACACAAGAAAGAAACCTTTGATATGTATGACCAAATTCAAATGGAATGGCAGACACTGCTAATGTGACTTTTCCTAAATCAGGGTGAAATGGAACAAAGCCTAGAAAATAGCTCAGCAAACTGGAGGTCACGTGCAGAACCAGATAAGGAGAAATGACCCACTGTGGGAAGCATCACCTTGTTCCATAAGTGGGAGGAATATGGTCAGAGAGCAGCAAAGGAAATAAAAGATCTGTGATGCAGACTCTGAATAGAGTGAATGGGGTGTCTCAAGGAAAAGGAAGAGGAAGCAGAATCAACAAGGGACGTGAAGAGAATGGGAGGAAGACGGCAAAAAAAGCTAAGAAGGATAGAGGAATGGAATGATGGCAGAAGGAAGGAGATGAGGACAGGAGAAAAGATCATGTATAAAGACCAGCATTCACACAGCGAGTACTTTCCTCATGGCAAAAGTACTAAAGCAGTAGTTTCCCCAAAGCAAAGTACTAAAACAGTTACTTTCCCACCCTATCCAAAACTGTACAGAGGCCATAAAGTTGTCCTACACCTCAACTTGTCCTGTTAACAGGTGTCATGCCTGAAGTGCAGATCCATTAAAAAACAGTTCAACAGTAGCTCTAAATAAACTAGGCCAACCTCACTATTAATAAAATTACTTAGTGCTATTTTCTTAAAACTATGCTTATAATATACAGATTTCCAATGTAGCCCAAAATGGGACACTGCAATTTGGTTGTATGGTAAAAAAAAAAAGTATAAGAAAGAACATTAACAGTGGTTTGCAGCCTTGACCCTATGGTGTTCCCTACCACAATGAAAGTAAAAACACATGTTCCTTGACAACCATCAAGCACTTTGTCACTGCTGTTGGACATTTCGCTGCCTCAGGGCTTGTCTAGGGCAAAGCAGCATTGGTTTAGCTGGGTTTAATTTGCTGCACAGGGCTGTGTGAATTCTGATTTTGACTTAAGTCAGACTCATTTCAGTTCAGCTCGACAAATTAAGGTCAGCTAAAGCCTGAGTAACTCTGCTGATTGGGACAATCACTGAGTAATCAATCGCTTACAATTATAGTCCTACCTGCCTTGGCAAAGGCTTGTTTTCTAGCAGCTTATCTTGATGAAGTTTGGCCTGGCTCCTCAGACTGTCTTAATTGACTTAAAAAAATTGTGCCTGAATGCTCCCTAGGACCTGGTGTGACTTGAGCTAATGTCACTGAATCTACTCTGCTTCTGATGGCAAAAACAAAACAAAAAGTAAAACAAACAACCCCCCCCCAAACCCATAAACCATCATAAATATGAAGTTCAATAGGAGAGTAATAATTACTCCAAAACTAAGTGTATTTTTTTTCCATGATTGCATCCAAACACAGATACATCTCAACATACAGAGGACAGAACTGGCTGTCTTAGTCCTGTACAGGTGTGAAGCATTCTGAACTACACAAGTGGGTCTCACACACCTCAAGGCAAGATTCCTTTAATTCAAAACCTCTAAGAGCAACTTTGCCTCAGTCTTCCTGGGTGAAGAGCTTGGTCAAAATACTTGAACTGTTGCATGAACACGGGGAAACCTATCTGCTTAGGGAAATCTAATGGAAATTGCGAATTAAATGAATGGAAAATCAGCATCATTATTTTGAATAAGAGTATCCGCAGAAGGAGTTATACCGGTATAACAATAGCAGGACAATTATAACACTGTAACAATGTCTCTACATTTCCTTAGCCTCTTTATGGAGAACCCGAACTTGCCTTAGCTTTAGAAGGGCTTGTGAACTTCCTCCTTAGTGAGGAAATATTTTAAGTACTTCCTCCACAGAGGGGGGAAAAAATCAAGGAGAATAATTTTGCTATTTTCTGTAATTAGTTTTAGGCCAAAGCCTAAAACAGGTAAACTTAAGAAAACTTCTAGCTGTTCCAGCATTGTCATGAGCTATCTGCCACAGAAAAAAAAAAAAAAAAAAAAAAAAAGCTATTAATTGGCTATTTCTATTTTGTGTTGGCCAGAAGGGCTCAGCCAGGTCACCCTACCTCCTGGGCCCTGGCTATGCTAAAGAAATCACAGAGTGGCTGAGGTTGGAAGGGAGCTCTAGAGATCTAGTCCAACCCCCTGCTCCAGCAGGGACATCCAGAGCATGTGGCACAGGGCTGCATCCAGGTGGGTTTGGAAGATCTCCAGAGAAGGAGACTCCAGAGCCTCTCTGGGCAGCCTGTTCCAGGGCTCTGTCACCCTCACAGGAAAGAAGTTCTTCCTCACATGGAGATGGAACTTTGTTTCTAACATGTGTTAAGGTTTGTGTTCAGACTGTTTGAGTGTGACTGGGGTTTAATATTTGCCACATACAAGGAACTTGTAACAAACTTCCTAATGACGCTGAGGCTTTTTGTCTTTTCCAAATGCCATTAGAGAAAGACCGGTTTATTTTTTCTTAAAGAAAAAAATAAGTGGTAGAGTGCAAGTGTCAGCGCTTTGTGAGGGCACTTTTCTCCCTTCGCTTCCCACTGGCAGCCCACCTCCACGCTCGCAGCTAGCCCACGGGGCTGGCCGAATTGAGGTCCGGCCGCTGCTGCTGGCTCCGCCACAGCACCTTCGAGCTTCGCCTCAACGAGGAGGCCGCACAGGCCCCTGCCCTTCCCACCACGCCAGCCGGGCAGCTCCGCGACCTCCTCCCTCACCACCTTCCCCCATGCACCGAGGTGACCAGGAGAAGGGGGGAACCTTTGTGTCCCACGGACCCCCCGGCCTCCGCCCCGCAGCGCCGCCATCCTGCGGCGCCCCCCTCCCATCCCTCCACCGGCCCTCACGGCCTCCGAGGTGGGATTTAAATCAGAACCCGGAAGCCGGCGCGGGCGTCGCAAGGCACGACGGGACTTGTAGTCCGTGCGCCCCTGACGGGTGCGGCGGGGCCGGCGCGCGAGGACCACAGTTCCCAGGAGGTCCCGCGGCCGCCGCCGCCCCAGGCGCGCAGGCGCGGTGCGGGGGGCTGGTTTTTGAATCCGCGGCGTTGTTATTGACGCCATATTGCTGGTGCGGGAGTCACAGAGGGGAGCGCTGCCGCCGCCATCGCCCGTCATCGGCGGCCCCGCGCCGGGTAGCCGGGCCCAGCTCCGCGCCCGCCGGCCCCGCTGCGGCCCCGCCACCGGCCAAGGGCGGAATTGGCCCGGCC